>JAREIK010002685.1:350269-419655 GCA_029783825.1 Sapria himalayana
ATAAATAATTAATCATCGATATATAGATAGATAGACATATTAAAAGATAGATAGATATATAGATTGAGAGTTAGAGAAGTAGAGTGATAGAAAGATAAAGAGGTAGAGAGAAAGAGAAGTAGAGAGAGAGATTTAGAGAGATATAGAGAGCTAAAGAGAGAGAGAGAGAGATAGATAGATAGATAGAGAGATAGAAATAAATTCATATAGATCGACAGATAGATACATAGATACATAGACAAATAGATACACATAGAGATAGAAAGATAGATAGATAGATTGACATGTAGATACAAAGATTATTAGATTGATAGATTGACAAATAGATAAATAGAAAGATATACAGATAGATAGATAGAAAGATAGACATATATATAAATAGACAGATAGACATATAGAAAGTTAGACAAATAGGTAGACAACCAAATAGATATATAGAAAGATAAATAAATAGATATATAGGCTAATAGACAGATAGTGAAATATAGATAGAGTGACAAATATATATATATATAGATTGAAAGATTAACAAATAGACAGATAAAGGATCAAGCACATACATAGATAGGTAGGAAGACAAACAAATAGGTAACTAGATATGCTGATATATCGATAGACAAATAGATAGATAGACAAAAAGACAAGTAGGAAGATAGATAGATATAAAGTATGATAGATAGATTAATAGATAGATTGATAGACAATCAGACATATAGATAGATACATAGATAGTTTGATAGATAAATTAATAAATAGATTGATAGACACATTGCTAGGCACATTGATAGTTAGATTGAGAGACAGATATATAGAAATAAATATTGAAAGATAGATAAACAGATTGATATACATATTGATAGGATGATTGATATATAGATTGATATAGATAGATAGATAGATAGTTATAGAGATACAAAGAGAGATCAATAAATTGATAGCTAGATAAATAGACAAGTAGATAGAGAGATAAATAGACATATAGAAAGGTAGATAGATAGATAGATAGAAATTTAGATAGATAGATAAATAAGTAGATAGACAAATAGAAAGACAGATAGATAGACAGACAGATAGATAGATAGATAGACCGATAAATAGATTGACAAATAGTTTGACAACTTGATAGACATTTTGATAGATAGATTAAAAGACAAACAGACAGACAGATAGATAGATAGACAAATAGATAGATAAATGGATAGGTAGATAGATAGAAATATAGATAGACATATATCGATAGATAGACAAGTAGATACATATGATAGATAGAAAGATAGATAGATAATAGATTAATAGATAATGGATAGATAGATTGCCATATAGGTGGACAGATAGATAGATAGATAGACCTACAGTTAGACAAATAGAAAAATAGGCCAATAGCCCATATATAGATAGATAGACAAATGATAGACATTCTGATATACATATTGAAAGGCAGAATCATAAACATTTTGATATATAGATTGAAATAAATATACATAGATGAATAGTTAGATAGATAGACAGATAGATATATAAATAAATATATACCTAGATAGATAGATAGATAAAAAGATAATTAGAAAAATAAAATTATATATTGATATATAGATAAATAGATAGATAGACCGATAGATTGATAGATATGTATATATATAGATAGACAGATAGATAGATATTTAAATAATAATAAACATGTAGATAGATAGATAATCAAGCATGTAGATAGTCAAGCAGGTAGATATACAGTTGGA
This sequence comes from Sapria himalayana, assembly GCA_029783825.1. Taxonomy (NCBI): domain Eukaryota; kingdom Viridiplantae; phylum Streptophyta; class Magnoliopsida; order Malpighiales; family Rafflesiaceae; genus Sapria; species Sapria himalayana. The sequence goes on from JAREIK010002685.1 coordinate 352,006, forward strand.
CACACACACACAGACAAACAGATAGACAGATAGATAGATAAAATGATAGATAAACAAATAGATAGATAGATAGTTTTATAGATAGATAGATAGATAACATGATATATAGATATATTGAAAATTTATAGATAGGTAGATAGATAGATAGATAAATAATTAGATAGATATATTTATATATAGATAGATAGAGTGATTGATTGATAGATAGATATATAGATAGATTGGCTAATAGGCAGACAAATAAATAGTTAAATAGATAGATAGATATATATATATATATATATACACACACACACTGATAGATATTAGATAGCTAAACACAATTATAGATAGATTGATAAACAAGTTGATAGATTGATTGATTTATAGATACATAGATAGATAGATAAACATATAACTATATAGACATATAAATAGATAGAGAGCTAGTCAGATAGACACACAGATAGATAGATAGATACATTTATCGATTTACAGATTGATAAACTAACACATATACATAGACATTTTGACTGATAAACTAACACACCAACACATTTACAGATTGATAGACAAAAAGTAAAACAAATAGATAGACAGATGAATAGATAAATAGTTGGACAGACAAATAGTCAGTCAGACATACAAATAGACAAAAAGATAGATAAACAATTTGATAAATTGATTGATAGATATATTGATTGATAGATTGATAGACAAATAGATAGATAGATAAATAGATAGATAGACATATTGATAGACCAATAGATAGATAATAGATTGATACCTATATACATACATAAATAAATAGTCAAATTTATAAACCAAGTGATAGACAAATTGATAGACAGATTGATATATAGATTGATAGACAATTTAATAGACAGATTGATAGACAAATAGATAAACATATAGAAAGATAGTTAGACAGACAGATAGATACATAATAAAGATCGACATATAAATAAATAGGTAGATAAATTTTTTTATAGAGATAGATATATATATATATATACACAAATAGAGAGACAAATAGATAGATAAATAGATAGTTATTTAGACATATAAATAGGTTGATAGATAGACAGATAGATAGTGAGTTAGTAAGATAGATATATAGACAGATATATAAATAATTAAATATACAAATAGTAAGATAGATAGATAGATATATAGATAAATATACAAAAATATAGATCAATAGATTACATATATATAGATATATTGATTGATAGACATATAGATATATTGATAGACATATAGATAGATAGACAAATATATTGATAGATAGAAAAATAGATAGATGGACAAATAGAGAGATATAAAGATAGAGAGAAAGTGTGATAGATAGATAAACAAAATTATAGACAGAAAGTCATATAGACTAATAGATAGATAGACATATAGATTGATAGAAATATAAAAAGATATTTGGATAGACAAATATTCAAATAGATAAGTAGGCTCGTAGACATATAGAAAGATAGATAATTAGACAAACAGACATATAGCTAGTTACTTTGGTAGCTAGCAAGGTAAGTAGGTATTTATGTTGGTAGTTAGGTAGGAAAAGATATAGAGAAGTAAAGAGATTGGGAGATAGAAAGATAAAGAGATAAAGAGGTAGAGACAGATAAGTAGAGAGCTAATGAGATGGAGAGATAGAGAGTTAGAGAGATATGGAGATAGAGAGATAGAGATATAGAGAGTTAGAAAGATAGAGAGAAATAGAGATATAGAGATAGAAAGAAAGAAAGATATAAAGATATATAGATTGATTGATTGATAGTAGATTGACATATTGACAGATCGATAATAAAACAAATAGACAAGTAAACATATCGAAAGATAAAGAGTAATATTTATAAACAAATAGATAGCTAGATAGAAAGACAGACAGAAAGACATATAGACTAGCAGACAGATAGATTGAAGATTAACAGATAGATAGATAACTAATAGATAGATAGATAGATAGATAGACAATTTAATAGATAGATTGATAGACAAATTGATTGAGAGATAGATAGATTAATAGTCAAATTGATAAACATTTATATAGAAACATAAATTGAAAAATAAATAGAGATATTGATAGATAGTCAGATAGTTATATATATAGATAGATAGATGTTAGATATATAGATAGATATATATAAAGATAAATAGATAGATATACAGATCGATAGATAAATTAATAGATAAATAGATAAATAGACAGATAGATAAATAGATAGATAGATAGACAAATAGATAGACAGATAGATACAAACAAAGGTATATAAATAGATAGTATAGATATATAGATAGTCATATAGATAGATAGATAGACAGATAGACAAACGGATAGACAGGTTGACAAACATACAGATATATAGACAGACATATAGATAGACATGGACATATAGACAAACATAGAATTAGATTGAGAGACGAACTAATAGATAGATAGACACTTAGATAGATAGATAGATAGATAGATAGATAGATGGACATATCAATTGATAGATAGTTAGTAAGATAGATAGATAGATAGACAAATATAAAGACCCTTTAGATAGACATATAAGTAGAGAAATAGAAAGATTCATAGACAAATAGAAAGATAGAAAGATAAATAGATATATATACATATAGTCATATAGAAATATATATAGATAGAAAGATAAATAGATAGATAGATAGTGAGATTGATAGATACATAGACAAGTAGACACATAGATTGATTTAAAATTGAAAAATAGACATAAAGATAGATAGATATATAGACATGTATCTTGATAGACATATATACAAGTAGACAAATAGATAGCTAGACATGTAGATAGATAGATAGATAGAAAAATAGACAGATAGATAGATAATTTGATAGATATATAGATATACATATAGTTAGATATACATATTGAAAGATTGAGAGATAGAAAGATAGATAAATAGGTAGTTATATAGATAAAGAGATAGATATATAAATAGAGAGATAGAGTGATAGAGAGACAATTAGACAAATAGACAGATAAACATATATATTGATAAAGAGATAGAGAGATAGAGAAATAGATAAAAAAAGATAGACTAATAGATAGGTATATAGGTAAACATATAGAAAGATAGATAGATAGATAGATAGAAAGATAGATGGATATCTAGATAGGTTGGTAGCTGACTATATAGGGAGGTAGGTAGGTAATAAGGTCAGTAGTCAGCTAGGTAGAGAGATAGAGAGGTATAGAGATATAGAGATATAGAGATAAAAAGATAAAGAGATTGCAAGGTAGAGAAATAGATAGGTAGAAAGCTAAAGAGATAGAGAGAATTAGAGGTAGAAAGATATAGAGATAAAGAGAATGAAAGATGAAGAAAGAGAGATAGAGAGTTAGATAGCTAAAGAGATAGCAAGATAAAGAGATAGATAGATATAGAGATAAAGAGAAAGATCGATAGATAGAAAGATAGAAAGAAATAAAGATATTTATGAAGATAGATTGATAAATAGTAGATAGACATATAGACAGATAGATAAAAAGATTGATAAATAGATTGACATATAGATAAATAGAAAGCTAGATATGTAGAAATATAAATAGCTTGATAGACATATATTCAAAAAGAAAGACATATAGACTGAAAAACTGATAGATTAATATATTGACAGATTGACAAACAAATAGATAGATATATAGATAGATAGAGAGAGAGATAAATAGACATTTGATAGATAGTTAGGCAGATAGAAAGATCGACAGACAGACTGATAGATAGATAGATATATATATATATGTGTGTGTGAGTGTGTGTCTGTGTCTGTGTATTGATAGATAGATTGACATATAGATACATAGACAGACACACAGATATATAGATATATATATATAAAGGTAGATAAATAGATATATTGATAGATAAATTGATAGATAGATTGATAGACAAATTAATAGACAGAATGAAAGATAGATAGATAGATAGATAGATAGACAGATAAACATACAGATAGTTAGATAGATAGATTAACAAATAGAAAAATTGACAAATAGATAGATTGATAGATTGACAAATAGATAGACAAATAGATAGACAAATAGATAGACATATATAAACAGATATAATAGATAAACAGAATGATGGATAGTAGATAGACAAATAAATAATCAAGTAGTTAGTCAGATAGATAGATAAATAGAAAGATAGAGAGATAAACAGATAGATAGATAAATAGAATGATAGACAGACAGATAGATATACAGATAAATAGACAAATAGAGAGACAAAAAGATAAATTGTTCTATAGATAGATATATTGATTGATATATAGATGGATAGACAAATTGATAGACAGATACATAAATATTTTGATAGACATATAGATAGAAAAATTGATAGATAGATTGATAGACAGATAGATAGATTTATATATACACAAATAGATAGACTTATAGATAGACAAATAGATAGAAGATAGAGATATAGATAGATAGATGGATAGATAAATAGTAGATAGATTGATAATTAGATAGACAGATAGCTATACCGATTGATAGATAGTTTGATAGATAGATTGATAGATAAAAAACAATAGTTTCATTGATATTTAGATAGATAATATATAAATTAATATATAGATAGACAAATATATAGATAAATAGTAGAGAGATTATTATAAAAGTAGATAGACATATCAACAAATAGACAAACAACATACAGAAAAATAGATAGACTCATATATAGACAAACAGATAGACAAACATACATATAGCCTGATACCCATATATATAGACAAACAAATAGACAGATAGTTAGACAAACATATAGATATATAGACAAATAGATAGAAAGATTAATTGATTTATAGACAGATAGATTAATTGATTGATTGATAGATTGATATATAGGTTGATAGATAGATTGATAAAAAGATTGATAATTAAACATATAGACAAATAAATATACAGATGGATAGATAGATTGATAGATATATTGAAAGATTGATCGACATATTTATATATAGATTGATAGACAAATTGATTGATTGATAGAAGACAGATTGATCGACAGATTGATATACAGATTAATATAAAGATTAATAAACATATTGGTATATAGATTGATAGCTAGATTGATAGACTAATTGATAGATAGATTAATAGGCATATTGTTAGATAGATTGATAGGTAGAGTTAAGGTAGATAGATATATAAATAGTGAAATAGATAGATAGACAAATAGATAGATAGATAGACACATAAATAGACAAACAGATAGATAGACAAAAAGAAAGAAAGAAAGATAGATATATAGATAGATAGATAGATATCTAAATATCCAGATATATTGTTAGATAGATAGATAGAAAGATAGATATATAGACAGATAGATTAATAAATTATAGATATATATAAAATAGATAGATTAATAGAAAGATAGATAGATAATCATATATACATATAGATAAAAAGATTGACATACAAATAGATAGACATATCAATTGATTGATTGATTGATATATTGATAAATAGATTGATATAAAAATTGATAAATAGACAGATTGACAGATATATTAATAGATAGATAGATATACAGATTGATAATTGAATAGATAGATAGATAGATTAATAGACATATATATTGATATATAGATAGAAATAAAGATATGTAGATAGATAGATAGATAGACAGATAGACACCTTTATAGATTATAGATAGATAAATAGAGAGATAGATAGACTGACATATAGATAGAGAGATAGATAAATATATACATAGATAGATAAATAGACATATAGATAGAGAAAAATATATATATATATATATATATATATATATATATATATATATATAGAAAGATTGATTTAGAGACACATTGAAAGAGCAATATATAAACAGATCGATAAATAGTTAGATATACAAATAGATAGACAGATTGATAGAAAGATATATAGATATAGATATATATATATATATATATATATATATATATATATATATACACATAGATAGATAGATATATAGAAAGTTTGTCAAACAAATATATAAATAGACATATAGATATATAAATATATAGATAGATAGATAGATAGATTATTAGACAGATATATAGACACATAGATAAACAACAAAACAAATAGATAGACAGATAGACATATAGATAGAAAGATAGTATTATAGTTAGACAGATAGATAGACAGGCAGATAGGCATATAGATTGATCGATATATATATATATATATATATACAATCTAATATGCAGATTGATATATAGATTGATATATTGATTGATATAGAAAATTTTATACAAATAGATAGACAGATAGATATATGACTAGATAGATTGATAAATAGATAGACAGATAGATAGACAGATAGATAGACAGATAGATAGACAGATAGATAGTTAGTTAGTTAGTTAGATAGACAGACAAATAGTTAGTTAAATAGATAGAAAATTAGATATATAAACAAACAAATAGATAGATAGATATATAGATAGATATATATATATATATATAGTTTGATATTTTGACAAATATATAAATAGATAAATAGATAAATAGACAAATAGATAAATAGATAGATAGAAAGATAGATTGACATACAGAATGATTGACAGTTATATATATAATGAGATATAAATATAGAGAGATAAATAGACAGATAGAAGATTGATTGATTGATAGACAGATTGATTGACATATTGATTAGCATGTTTATAAATAAATTAATAGAAAAATTTATAGTCAGATTGATAGATAGGCAGATTTACAAATAGATAATTAGAAAGATAGATATAAAATAGATAGAGAGATAGATAGACAAACAAATAAATAGATAGATAGATATGCACATGTATAGATTATTAGATAGTTAGATATAAAAATAGATAGATAGACAAATAAAAAGATAGATTGATAGATAGACAAATAGATACATAGATAAATAGATAGACAAATAGATAGACATAAAGATAGACATAAAGATAGACAAGAAGATTAAAAGATAGATAAATATATAGATTGATTGATAGATTGATAGACATATAGTTAGACAAATAAATAAATAGATTTATTTATTGACTTATATTGAGACAGATAGACATACATAGATAGATATATTGATATAAAGATAGATAAATTTATAGATAGATAGACAGACATATATATATATATATATATATATATATATATAGATAGACAGATAGACAAATTAATAGACATATTATTTAATAAATAGATAGATAGATAAATCGATAGATAGATAAACAAACAAACAAATAGATAGATAAATAGTAAAAAATTTAGTAGGACAGATTGATAGAAAGATAGACTGACAGACTGACAGATAGATAGTCATGTATATAAACAATTTGATAGACAGATTGATAGATATATTGAAAGTTAGATTGAAAGAAAGATAGATTGATAGTTAGATAGACAGATCGACAGATAGATAGATAGATAGACAAATAGATAGACAAATAGATAGACAGAAAGTTAGATAGATATATAAATAAATAGATAGATAGTTAGGCATATTGGTTGAAAGTTTGATAGACAGATTTATAGATAGATTGACAGATAGATTGATTGAAACATTGATAAAAAATTGATAAAAAGATTGAAAGTCATTTTTATATACATATTGATAGGCAGATTGATGGATAGATAAATAGATAGATAGACAGATAGATTAAAATATAGATAGACAAATATATTGATAGATAGAGATATAGATAGATTGACAGATAAATAGAAATATAAATAGACAGATAGTTAGATATATAGATAGAATTAAAGACAGTCATATAGATATATAGATAGTTAGTTAGTTAGATAAACAGATAGATAGATATGCAGATAGACATATACATAGATAAATAGATATATTGATAGATGAATAAATAAATAGATAGACAGACAGATATATATATATATATATATTTATTTATTTATTTTTATTTATAGATAGATAGATAGACAAATTTATAGATAGATTGATAGAGAGACAGGCAGACAGATAGATAGATAGACATATACATAGAGAGATATATTGATAGAAAGGCAAATAGATATATAGATAGATAGATAGATAGATATATAGATATATAGAAAGATAGACAGTTATATAGATATATAGATTTATAGATCGAGAGATAGGTATATAGACAAATAGATAGACAGATTAATAGGTATATAGATAAAAAGATATATTGATAGATGTATAAACAAACAAACAAATAGATAGATAGATAGATAGATTGTAGAATACATATTTAGATATTTTGATAAATAGATCGATTGATAGAAAGAAAGGAAGATAGATAGATTGATTGATTGATAGATAGATAGATAAAATATATATACATAAATAGATAGACTAATAGATAAACAACTTTATAGACATATATATATAGGCATTCAGATATAAAAATTGATAGATAAATATATAAGTAGATAATCTGATAGATATATACATAGACATATAGACAAGTAGATAGATAGAAAATAGAAATATAGATGATACATAAATAAATAGATAAATAGATAGATAGATAAACTGATATATACATATATAGACAGATATACATAAATATAGATATAAAGATAGGTAGTTAGATAGGTCGATAGATAAATAAACAAATAGATAGACAGATTGATTGACAGATATGTAGACAGATTGATAGAAAGATGGATAGATAGATAGATAGATAAATGTAAAAATAGATAGTCTTATAGATAGACATATTGATAGACACACAGATATACTAATAGATAGAAAAATAGATTGAGAGACAGACAGATAGATAGATATATAAAAAAATATACAAATATATAGATAGATAGATAGATAGTAGGATAGAGAGACAGACATACAGATATCTAGATAGATAGATAGATAGATAGACAAATAGATTAATATATACACAAATAGATAGACAATTTGATAGACAGATTGATAGACCAATTGATAGATGCTTTGATATACATATTGATATACATATTTATAGACAGCTTGTTAGACAATTACACATATAGATTTATAGTTATATACACAGATATATAGATTGATATATTGACAGAAAAATAGATAGATAGATTGATTGATAAAAAAATTGACAGATAGTCAGATAGATATATAAATAAATAGATAAATAGATAGGGAGATAGATAGACATGTAGATACCAAGTTTGATAGACATATAAATAGACAGATAGTGTTGTATATCATTTTTTTGATTATCTATTTTGTATTACTAAAATGTTTATGTTTTACTATTTTTATGTAAGTGTAGGAAACAAAATTTTAAGAGGCCGAGAATGCAGCAATAGCATAATAATGGAGATCCCATTTTCTAGTGGATGTAGCTAGTCATGTTGAACTACTAGTGAACCACATTATTTCGTGCGTTTCTTTTATGGTTTTGTTTCGTTTTTTGATTATGCCATGGTTAGATTGTGGTTGTGGATTGTATTTATATCTATTTTTGTTGTTTCTCTATTGTTCTCTTCTTCTAAATCATAATCATGGAAGCACAATTGCCCAACAGATTGATAGACATATAGATAAATAATTAGATAGACAGATAGATAGACTTTTAGATAGAGAAATAGATAAATATATAGATAGACAGATAGATAGACACTTAGATAGATAAATTGATAGACATATAGATAAACATATAGCACCACAAGAAAAATCCCAAATAGCTAGGAAAAATTCCCTAACTAAATGAGATTTTTCCACTGCTAAAGTGGATATAATGATAAATTAACAACGAAAATTTTCCCAAGCTAAAGTGCTCATTGCTAAAAATTAACGACGGAAACAATCCCTAGCTAAAAATTAACAAAGGAAACAATCCCTTGCTAAAAATTTTAGCAATGAAGAGTCACCTAGCTAAATTAATAATTTCCCTAGCTAATTTTGACCTTAATTTGAAGCTTCAGAAAATTCCCTAGCTAAATTAGCTTGGGTAAATCCCTATCTAAATTAGCAAGGAAAAATTCCGTGGCTAAATTAGCAAAAAAAACCTAGCAATTTTGATTCAAAACTATTTTCACTATTTTATTTTTATTTCACAAAATTTAATTTAATTATTTTATGTTTTTATATTAATTTGAATAAAAACAAAAACTATAAATGATAATTTATAATTAACATAAATTAAAATTAGTTTATAAATTATTCTGATACAATATTTTACATTGATAAAACAAAAACATAACAAAATTTTATAATATCTTATTCAATAATGTATCTAATGATAATGTATAATATATAATCTCTTTGTGAAATTGACATTGCTTTCTTTCTCCCAGCTCCTCCGGCCACCATCTTTCTGCTGTGACAAAGCTGTATCAGTTGCTACATATCATGTCTAGTGAAAAATCTCTACAAATCTACTATCTTCATATGGGGAACATTGCGGTACCTTATCTGTATGAAATTTAAACCAATCAATCAAATCAAAATAAATAAATAAATAAAGTTTGGGTTAGATAAATATATAATATTGTAGTACATATGTACATATATACTATAGTGTATATATACATATATACTAGCATTTCACAAGTTAAATATATTACTACAGTATATGTACATATATACTACAGTATTATAAGTATGTTTAAACTGAGTATATATGTACATATATACTACAATATTATATGTATATATATACTCAGTATATATTTTCATATATACTCAGTACGTATATACTCAGTATTTTATGTACATATATACTATGTACATAGATACTCCGTATATATGTACATATAATACTGCAAAATTATCTGTGCTTATATATTGAGTATATTTGTACATATACTACAGTATATATAAAGTATACTGAGTATATATGTACATATATACTAAAATATTAATTGTACATATACCCTCAGAATATATGTACAAATAATCTCAGTATATACATACATATATACTCAGTATATACCTACATATATACATAGTATATACATACATATATATTTAGTATATACGTACATATATACTGTAGTAAATATGAACTTATATACTATAGTATTATATGTACATATATATAATCACATAGCCTCAAATGACACAACACTACAACAAATTAGTATTATCTCATTTTTACTTCACAAAGTTGACACAAAACATCACAACCAACATAAATAAGTAATTTGAAGATTATTTAAATTTAGAAAAATATCTTTGAAAACTATTAGAGGAAAACCTGGAAGACAAGCCACGAGCTAGGCTTGGCGTATCAAAGTTTGCATCTTGCCTCCCATCAACTAGTACTCTCTCTCGGTCCCAAGGCCTATAAGGGTGTTGCTCTGCCCCACGATGACCAAGCTGTCATGCTAACAAAAGAACTGCAGATGAAATAGAGATTCATCATTAGTAGTAGTAACCATCAACAAATCAATAAGTAACTTGAACATAGAAAAATGGAGTACTACACCATGCTCATGTGCAACACAAGATGATGAAAATATGTTTTGCATAATAATTTTGAATAACAGCAATCTATGCAACCTTTGTTTTACATAGTTAAATCAAAAACATAACAAAATTTTAGTACATATTTTTCATTAAAGTATCTATTGATAGTGCATAAAGTATAATCTTTTTGTGAAATTGACATTGCTTTCTCTCTCTCAGCTCCTCTGATCACTATCTTTCTGCCGCGACAAAGATGTCCTAGTCTTGAGGCATCATGTCTAGTAAAAAATCTCTTCACTTCTACAAGCTTTGTATGGGGAACATTGTGGTACCATTTCTGTTTAAAAATTAAACCAGTCAATCAAATCAAAATTAATAAATAAAAAAAGTTCTATTTTGATAAATACATAATACTGCAGTATATATGTACATATATACTATAGTGTATATGTACATATATACTAGCATTTCACTAGTTAAATATATTATTGCAGCATATATACATATATACAATAGTATACATGTAGATATAATGAGTATAAATGTACGTATTTACTAAAGTATATACTTACATATATACTATAGTATATATCTACGTATATACTATAGAATATATGTTCGTATATACTATAGTATATATGTACATATATATTGTAGTATATACATATGTATATACTCTAGTATATATGTACGTATATTCTATAGTATATACAAACATATATACTCAGTATGTATGTATAAGAGATATACTAGCATTTCTATTATATGCACATATAAGAGAAACATATCGTTAAATCAAGAAACTATTTCAGAATGTGACTCTATTCTAAATCTCTTATTAACATCCTAACATGTTAGGAACAACAGAGACATTCTAATTCAATGTTCAAAGAATGCATATTATGTTTTTGTTTAAGCAAATAATGAGCAATGAAATGTAACTCACAATGACCAAGGTACACAAACTCACAAGTGATGATAGGGTTCGAAGAAGTAAAACAACTAGACCACCACCTTCCAGAGTTTCAATCATTCTTGCAAGAATATTTGGAGTTACGTATTCAGAATCCTACACAATTGCAAGGGCAAAAAAGGAGTTATTAGCATTGATGAGAATCATAAACATAGTATCAAGAAAGATAAGAAAAGTAGAACCTGCAAAATACACACGCCATAAGTACTTCCTAGAATTCTTTCAGAATCCTTGTACAAGCAATGGGAAACAATTTCGCTTTCAAGAATCAAAGAAAAGAGATAAGCTTTTTCTGGCTCATTTAGTCCCTTCAGCATTAGCTTTTTAATATGCTTTGCTAGTTTTCTCTTGTGGCACCATCATGCAAGTATCAAATTCGAACATAATTAAAAAACTAGTCTAATTTTTTAGTGATCATGGCATCAAATTCAGTATGTACTTATATACTATGTATATATGTACATATAATACTACAGTATATGCATACATATATATTATAGTATATATGTAAATATAATAGTGTAGTCTATATGTAATATATACTGCACTATTTTATGTGCAAATATACTTAGTATATCTACATATATACTCAATATATATGATACTATGTATATATGTACATATATACTATAGTATATATGATACTAAGTATATATGTACATATATACTATAGTATATATGATACTAAGTATATATGTACATATGTACTGCAATATATATGATACTAAGAATATATGTATATATATACTATAGTATATACATACATATATACACACATAAATATAATCACATTGCCTCAGATGATATGAAACTGCAACAAAGTAGTATTATCCCATTTATATTTCATATTGTTGGCATAAACTTCAATAACTTATATCTCTAGTTTATCCAACCATCTCTGATGTATTGCATTGCAAGAGAAGTGTTGGACACAACACATTCGTGGGGATTGAATGAATTATTGGCATTAACAATAAAGTTGTTAAGATCATGTCCTCATAAGAAAGGCTTCATATCGTGGTCTCTCATGCTAGGTATCAATTACAGATCAAGATGCCCCTATAAAAATGGTTTGTAATAGCCACAGTTGATAGTTCATCATGTTAAGCCCGTCGTCATCCATGAAATTATGTACATGCGAGAGAAGGATAACAAGAAAAATGAACACATTTAATTGAATTTCATTAGCAATCATAATGGCTATTAACATTTCAACAATTTAATTCTATCGATTACCAATAATAAGCAGTCACATATTTGAACAACGACACCGCAAATCTGCACGAAATAAGACTGTCAAGAACTAGCCTGGGTCTATGTTGGACCAAAATTTTTTCATTCATCTCACAACTTCAGAAGCTAGCATGCTGTTCCCATCACCAAGAGGACCAGCCGAGCCTTTTACATACCTATAATAGGCTAAAGCTCTACCCACAATATTCTAGTACACCCACACATATTCACAGATATATAAAAATAGCATTATACATATGAACAAACATAAATCTATGTTGATAGTCATACAACTTTAACAAATATCTAAACAATGGCCAGCAATGATGTTTAGATTAAAAAAATTAATTATTTCAGAAATAATGAAGATAATAATAGCCCAGCCTCCTTTTGATACAGTAGAGATCGATAAAGATGGAACCCATCCATAGGAAGGATCATGACAATGTCTGACAACTTTGAATCAGAATTTATTCGTGCGTCTCGCATTAGATGTCCTACAAAGATTCATAGTTAGCTTATTTTGCAAAGCAAAAAACAAAACTAGAATAAAGAAAAAATGATACCACCAAAAAAGTCTCATCATGTTTAGCTACACATTGACAAAATTAAAAATAGTTTAGAAATTATTCTGATACAAATTCATCCTCACAATTAGTTGGTGCATTTTTGATAGCCTCTCCTATGTGGTTTCACAGCTGGTTCTCAGAATTCTATGTGTCGTGTCAAGGCTGCTAACTATGACTCCATATAGGAGATCCACGGTTGCATTTCAATCATAATTTCTATTATCTCATCATTCATTTCTTTAATCTCATCATTCATTTCTTTCATTTTTTGCATTTATTCCTTCAAATGAGTAATCTTCTCATCCTTCTCTTCTTTCATTTCCTGTATTTCTTCCTTCAAATGAGAAATATGCTCATCATTCTCTTTAATATTGATCTCCATAACTTCAAAATGTTCATTTGTTTCTATTACTTGTTGTTCGACCAACTCACCCACCATTATTATGACAGATGAATTAGAATCACGACTACTACAATAAAATATCACTCCCTTTGAGCCGATGCCATACACTTGCTGCTTCTTATGACCTCTTATCATCTCCAAATAGATAGGATCGTAATCAATCGGTTGAAGACCCATAGAACTTTCAACTTGTTGAGAAGTAGCTCTCACATGTTCCTCCCTGAGTTCCAATGAAAAAATAGGAAAAAATATTTTTCTAGAAATACATAAAATAAATTTAATATTTTGGATTCCAAACTACTTTTAAAATTAACTAATGTTTTATAAAATTTTATTAATATAACAGATTCTTTAAGCAATAATCTGAGACTTGTTATCAACAAACTAATCATCTACTTTCTTCACATTTATCCACCTGAAAATCTCATAAAAATTGGGATCTCGACCCAATTCTCCAGCCTAGATATGTATATATAAAATCAAAAAAATTGTTAAAAAATTTAAACAAAATTAATAAACTATACAACATTTTGGACATCTATTTTTGTTATAATCTGTAAATACAAAATTATTTTTCTGGTAGATGTAGCTAGTCGTGTTGACTGACTAGTGAACCATGTTATTTCGTGCATTTCTAATGAGGTTTCTCTTTTGTTTTTTTTGATTCTGTCGTGGTTGGATGGTATTTGTGTAATATATATTATTTGTTGTTCATTGTTGTTCTCTTCTTCTGAATCACAATCATGGGAGTGGAATTGACCAACAATGTGTAACTGACTCACAAGAACTAAATTATAATCAAGAGTTCATTTAAGTAAATCTTGATAATAAATTACATGAGAATATATAATTGATTGGATTTGGATGTGATATATAGATTATCACTGACTGATAATTATAGTTTATGTAACTCAACACAAATATAATTTTGATTACTAGTATATTGTATGATTAAAAAATACAATATATAAAAAACTATAGAGATATCTTTACGTGAATTACATACTTTTTAAAAAGGTTAGAAAGGTTAAGTTTAGCTGAAGTAGTTGAGCACAAGTCAAGAACTTGATAATGAATAAAAAATTTGGTTGATCCTATATAATTTGATCATGATCAGGAGTTTTACTTGATGAGCATACTATTGATCACAACCAATTTAACATAAAGTACTCGCCTGATGACAACCTGCTCATCTTCTCAAAATTGCCATGCTATATGAAGTTTATAAATTTTGTAGCCATGATTTTTTTTTTAGTTGGAAGACCAAACATTTATTTTTTGAAATTATTTATATATTTATTGTTTAATTTAATTAATAATTAAAAATTGTAATGTGTTTTATAGATTTATATATTGAGTTGTCTATATATCTATATCTATATGGATATCTATCTTGTCTATCTATTTGTCTTTTTCTCCATATTTTTATCTGTTTGTCTATATCTCTATCTATATGTTTGTCTCTCTATCTATTTATCATTTATCTATCTTTATATATATTTTTCTAACTATCTATCTATATTTATATATATTTATATAATATTTACCAGTCTTTCTATCTATTTATCTTTATTTCTATTGATGCGTCTATGTATGTATGTATGTATCTATCTATCTATCTTCGTCTCTATTTATCTATTTATCAATCAATCTATCAATCTATCTATTTATCTCCCTATCTATCTAAAAATCCATCTATCAGTCAATCTATCAATTTATCTATATGTCTATATATCTATCTATCTAGTTGTCTATGAATCTATATGTATATCAATCTCTATATCTCTCTGCCTATCATTCTTTTTATCAATCAATAAATCTATCTATCTATCTATTAATGAATCTATCAAACTATTTATGAATCTGTATATTAATTAATTTCTAAATCTATCTTTAAATCTATCTATTAATCTATCAATCAATATGTCTATCAATCTATATATCAATTTGTCTATAAATCAATATATAAATTTAACTATCTTTTTATCTATTTATATGTCAACTTATCTATCTATCTTATATCTATTTATTTATCTATTTATCTGCCTATCTTTATGTCTATATGACTATCTATCTAACTAACTATCTGTCTATCTTTCTATCTATCTATTCATTTATCTATCCATCTATGTATTTGTCTATTTATCTGTCTATCTATCCATCCATCTATCTATCTCTCTATTTATCTATCTAGTTATCCGTCTATCGATTTATCTATCTCTGTGTTTATCTACCTTTCTAACTAACTATCTATCTATATATTTATCTATCTAACTATTTGCCCATCTATCTAACTATCTATCAGCATATTTATATATTTATCTATATATCTATGGATTTATTTATATATCCATCTAACTATATATCAATCAATCTATCTAAAAATATTTTTATTTAATTTACTATCTCTCTATCAATCTATCTATCTATGTGTCTATCTATCTATCTATTTGTCTATATATCTGTCAATCAATTTTTCTATCATTATATCAATAAATCTAATTATCAATTTGATTATAAATCAGAATATCAATTTGACTATCTATTTGTGTATCTATTTGTTTATTTGACTGTCTGACTATCTATATATCTATCTGACTATTTATCTATTTATATATCCATCAATATATTTATTTAATTATCTATCTATTTATCTATATATCCATCTAACCATCTTTCTACCTATCTATTTATCTCTGTATCTATCTATCAATGTGTATTTCTATTGATCTGTCTATTTATGTGTCTATCTATCTATTTATCTATATACATGTCTATCTATCAGTCTATGTATTTGTCTATTTATCTACCTATCTATCAATCTATTTATAAATCTAACTATCTGTAAATGTAACTATATTTAAATCTATATATTTATTTTTTTTTATATATCAGTCTAATAATATTTTAATCAATCAATCAATCTAACTGTCTGTCGATTTATATATCTATCTATCTATCTATATATTTATTTATCTACCTATTTATCTATCAATCTATCTATCCATTGATCTATCTATCTATCTGTATATCTATCTATATATGTCTATATATCTGTCATCTATCTATCTATTTTTTATCTTTCTTTCTGTCTATCGACCTGTTTATAAATCTATTTATCAATCTGTATATCTATTTGTCTATCTATATATTTATCTATCTAATAATCTATCTATCTATCTATTTATCTCTCTATCTATCTATCGATCTATATTTCAATCTGTCGATCTATCTTTCGATAAATTTATTTATCAAACTTTTTATCAATCCATCTATAATATGTCTATATATCTATTTTCCTTTCTGTCTATCTATCTATCTATCTATATGTTACTATATCTATCTATCTATATATCTATCTATCTATCTATATGTAAATCTATCTTTCTATATATCTATCAATCTATCTATTTGTGTGTCTATCCCTCTTTCTATCTATATATCTATTTATCTATCTATATGTTTGTCTATATGTCTATCTATTTGTATAACTATCTGTCTATCTATTTGTTTTTCTATTTATCTATTTATCTATCTATCTATGTCTTTGTCTATCTATCTATATATCAATTTGTTTCTCTATCTATCTCTATGTCCATTTATATGTATGTATATATATCTATCTATTTATATGTATATTTGACTAACTATCTATCTATCAATTTATCTATATTTTTGTCAATCTGTTTATCTATCTGTCTACATATCTGTATATCTATCTAATATATTTTTCTATCTATCTATTTATTTTTATATTTATCTATATGTCTATCTATCTATCTGTCTTTCTATCTATCTATCTTTATTTCTTTCTGACTAACGAACTATCGACCTATCTATATATCTCTTTATCTATATATATATCTTGATAACTAACTATCTATCGATTTATTTATCTATTTATCTATCTGTCTATCTGTCTATCTATCTATCTATCTATTTAAAAATGTATCTATCTATCTATCTGTCTATCTATCTGTCTATCTATCTGTATATCAATCTGTCTATCTATCTTTCTATCAATCTGGCTATCAATCTATCTAATAATTTGTATAACTATCTATCTATCTATCTATTTAAAAATGTATCTATCTATCTATCTGTCTATCTATCTGTCTATCTATCTGTATATCAATCTGTCTATCTATCTTTCTATCAATCTGGCTATCAATCTATCTAATAATTTGTATAACTATCTATCTATCTATGTACATATATATCAATATGTATATGTATTTCTCTATCAATATGTCATTTAACCTGTCTATTAATCTATCTATCAATCTATCTATTAATCTGCGTATCAATCTATCTATTAATATTTATATTACTTTGTCTATCAATATGCATATCTATATGACTATTTAAATATATATCTATCTATATGTCTGATTGTATATCTATCTATCTATTTATCCATTAATCTACCTATCTATGTATTTATCTGTCTATCTATCAGACTTTCTATCTATTTTGATATCTATTTGTCTAAATATCTATTTATTGATTTCTATATCTATGTGTCTATATATATATATTTATCAATTTCTATATCTATATGACAATCTATCAATTAATCTATCTATATTTCTAATTATTTTGTTTCTTTCTAACAATCTCTATGTATATTTATTTATCTATCAATTTATGTATCTATCTCTGTATCTATTAATTTATCTATGTATCTATATATTTATCTCTCTCTCACTATCTATATGTCTTTCTATCTATTTATCTATTTGTTTGTCTAATTATTTGCCTATCTATAAAACTATCTTTCTATATTTCTATCTATCTCTCTATTAGTCTATCTATCTATTTATCCATTTATCTATCTATCTATCTATCTATTTATATATCTATCTAACTGTATGTATATCAATCTGTCTATAGATCTGTCTAAAAATATCTCTATTTATTTGTCTATATATCTATCTAACTATCTTTCTATCTATTTTTTTCAAAATATCTATCTATCTATCTCTTTATAAATATGTTTATATATTTTTCTATATATTGGTCTAACTATATTTTTATTTATCTATCTATCTATATATCTATTTGAATATCTATCTTACTATCTATTTATCTATATGTCTATCTATCTATCTATTTGTCTGTCTATATATCTATCTATCTATTATCTATCTATTAATATGTCTATCAATCTATGTATCAATCTAATTATCAATCTTTCTATAAATTCTCTATTAATCTGAATATCTATCTATATGTCGATTTGTTTATCTATCTACATTTCTTTCTTTCTATCTGACTATCTATCTATTTTTCTATCTATCTATCTATCTATCTATCTATATGTCTGTCTATCTATCCATTTATCTATCAATCTATCTTACTATCTATCCATCTAACTATATATCTATTTATCTATCTACTAATCTTTCTATCTATATGTATACTTATGTTTCTAGCTATCTGTCTATCTATCTGTCTATCTATGTGTCTATCTATCTATATGTATAAGTATTTGTTAATATGTCAATCTATCTATCTTTCTACTATATATTTGTATATCAATCTTTCTATCTATCTGTCTATCTATCTATTTATTTATCTATCTATTTATTAATCTGTCTAAATATTTGTCTACTGACCTGTTTATAAATATGTCAATTAATTTATCTATATATCTATCAACCATTTTTTCCAACTATCTTTAAATATATCTATCTATCTATTAGTCTGTCTGTCTAGATATCTACCTATCTATTTGTTTATCTATCTAGCTATCTATATATCTATCTATCTAATTTTTTATCTATCTTTTTTATCAATCTAACTAACTAACTATCTGTCTATCTATCTATATGTCTATCTATCTATCTATCTATATTTCTTTCTATTTGTATATCTATCTATTATTTATCTATTTATCTATCTATCCATCTGTTTATCTATAAATCTTTTACTCTTTCTATCTATTTGTGTATCAATTTTTATCTATCTATATATCTTTCTGTCTATCTATCTATGTATTTATCTATCTGATAATCTATCTGCCTTTTACCTATCTATCTGTCTATCTATCTATCTATCTGTCTATTTATCTGTATATCTATCTATTTATCTTTCTCTCTATCAAAATTTTTATTTATCTATCTATCTATTTATTTATCTATTTATATGTTTATCTTTATATCTATCTATCTATCTATATATCTATTTGTTTATCTATCTGTAAATATTTCTGTCAATCTATTTGTCTATCTATTTCTATATCTATCTTTCTATCATTTTGTTTATCTATTTGTCTATCTATATGTCTACCTATCAATCTATATATCTATCTAATTATCTACCATTCTATATGTCTATCTACCTCTCTATTTTGTTTCTATCTATCTAACTAAGTATAAATCTGGCTATATTTTTATCTATTTATCTATCTATCTATATGACTATCTATCTATTTGTCTATCTGTCTGCCTATATATATATATATCTTTATATCTATCTATCTAGCTAACTGTTAATCTATCTATCTAAATTTCTAACTATTTTGCATCTAAATAACTATCTAATATCTATCTATCTATTGATTTAATCATCTATCTCTCAATTTATCTCTCTAAATATTTATATATTTTTCTAACTATCTAACTATATATTTATATATTTGTCTAACTATCTATCTCTTGATTGGTTAATAAATCTTTTAAAAATATTTACATAATTTAAAATATTTTAAAATTTTTTAATTAAATAATTTATTATTTTTAAATCATATTGAATAAAAATTGAAACTATAAATAATTTATAATAAACAAAAAATAAAATCATTTAATATCTTATTCAAATTCAATATTTTACATAATTGAAACAAAAAAATAACAAACTTTAATTTTTATTCATCAATGTATCTACCGATAGTGCATAAAGTATAATATATCCATTCATTGACGTTGCTTTCTCTCTCTTTGCTCCTCTGATCATCATTTTTCTACTACGACAAAGCTATCTGATGGCATGTAATGTCTAGTGAAAAATCGCATCACTTATAGAAGCTTTGTATGAGGAACAATGCGGCATCATATCTATAAGAAAATTAAACCACTTATCAAAAAAAAAGTTATGTATTGATACATATATAATCCTGTAGAATATATGTAAAAATATACTAGCAATTCACTCGTACATATATTACTATAGTATATGTACATATAAACAACAGTATTAAGTGTACATATGAACTGAGTACAAATATACACAGTATATACGTACATAAAATACTATAGTAATAAATGTACATATATACTGACTTTATTATTACATATATATCTCAATAGGTGTTGTTGCTGCTGCTCCCACTACCGCTCCTACCACTGTTGCCATTACCGTTGTCGCTGCCAATACCACTGCTACTGTCGCAGTTGCAGCCGTCACCACTACTGCCGAAGCTGTAGTCACTAGTCGCTGTGGCATCTGCCGCCGCTGCCACCGCTGCTACTACCACCGCCTCTACTGCCGCTGCTTCCTATGCTGTCGCTTCTTCCTATGTAGCTGCTGCTACCACCACTGCTGCCACTACTTCCAGTGTAGCCACTACCTCTACCTTCTATACCACTGCTTCCTTCGCTGCCTCCACAGCAGTAGCTGCCACTACTGCCATTGCTGCAGCATCTGCCACCATGGCTGCTACCACCCCTGCCGACGATGCTGTAGGCACGGCCACAGCCGCTGCCGCAATGGCTGCTACCACCCCTGCCGACGACGCTGCAGGCACTGCCGCTGCCGCTATAACCACCCCTTATGCCACTACCGCCTCTACTGTCACTACCATCGCCACCGCCGCCACTGTCATTATTGCCACTGCTACCTCTGATGATAATTGGCTTTTACATACCTATAATAGGCTAAAACTCTACCCAAAAATTTTGGACAAACACAAACATTTTCACAAATATATAAAAATAGTTAATATAGACATGAACAAATAAAATTACAGTTGAATGTAATACAGTTTTAAAAAAAATTAATTAAATAATTTAATATTTTAAAAATAAATTCACTTAAAACAGAAACTATAAAAGAAAATTTTAAATTACAAAAAAATTCATTCAATAACTTATTCTAATACAATATTTTAAATAACAAAAACAAAAGAATAATAAAAATTATATTACATCTTTTTAATCAATGTATCTACTAAATGTGCATAAAGTATAATATATCAATGCATTGATGTTGCTTTCTCTCCTACTACTCCTTCGATCACCAACTTTCTGCTGCGAAAATGCTCTCCGAGTCACGGTGCTTCATGTTTGTTGAAATATGTGTTCACTTATACAAGCTTCGTATGGAAAACAATGTGGTACCATATCTGTAAGAAATTTAAGCCACCAAATCAAATCAAATTAAATAAAAAATAACTATATTTGATAAATATATATTGCTGTAGTAAAAATGTACATATATACTAGAATTTCACTCGTACGGTTATTATTGCAGTATATGTACATATAAACTATAGTATTATGCGTACATATATAATGAGTACATATATATACTTAGTATATATGTACACAAAATACTCTAGTATTATGTGTACGTATATACTGACTATATACATACGTATATACCACATATGTTGTCATTGCAGCTGCTCTCGCTACTGCTACATCTCCCGCTACTGCTGCTGCTCTCGCTATCTCTACCACTACCACTAGCAATGCCACTACCATTGGCACGGCTCCCGCTCCCGCTGCTACTGCCACTACTGGTGATGTGGTGCTGCTGCTGCAGCTGCCGGTGATGCCACCCCTACCACCAACACTACTACCGCCGCAGCCGCTACTGCAGCAGCTACTGCAGCCGCTGCCACTACTGCCGCTGCTGCTCTCGCTATCTCTACCACTACCACTAGCAATGCCACTGCCATTGGCACGGCTCCCGCTTCCGCTGCTACTGCCACTACTGGTGATGTGGTGCTGCTGCTGCTACTGCCGGTGATGCCACCCCTACCACCAACACTACTACCTCCGCAGCCGCTACTGCAGCCGCTGCCACTACTGCCGCTGCTGCCTCTTATGTCATTGCTGTTGCTTCTGCCGCAGCTATCACAGTTGCCACTGATGTCAGCTCAGCCACTACTGCCAGTGCTGCTGGTGCTGCCGTTGTTGTGGCCGTTGCCTCTTCCACTACCACCACATCTTTCGCTGCCATCTCTACAGCTACTACCGATGCTGATTATGGGCTTTTACATACCTATAATAGGCTAAAACTCTACCCAAAAAATTAAGTGACACAAAAACATATTCACAGATATATAAAAACACATATTATAGACATGAACAAACACAAATTAAAGTTTATTCTCATACAGCTTCACCAAGAGTCCAAAAGATGTCCAGCAATTATGTTTAGATATAAAGAGAGTACAAAAATATAATGTTTTTAGAAAAATAACGGTAATATAAGCTTCCCCTCTTTTTTATAAAGTTGAAATCGGTAAATATGGGACCCATGCATTGAAAGGACAGTGGAAACATCAGAATGCTTTGAATTATGATTTTTTTCTTTTCTATCACATTATGTGTCCTGCAAAGATTCATAATTTGGTTAATCGAAAAAAGCAAAGAACAAAACCAGAATAAAAAAATTGATAATTGCAAACAAATTTTATAATTAATTACTACACATAGACAAAAATAAATAACAGTTCATAAATAATTCTCATATTCAATCATCGTCATAATTTGTAGGGAATGCTAGCCTTTCCTGCAAGGATACATAGCTGGATCTTGAAATGCTATCTGATGCACCAATGCTCTAACTGTGACTCCATATAGGACATCTGCTATTGCATTGCTTTTTAAATATCTTTAATTTCTTGCATTTCTTCCATCAAATTAGTTATCTGCTCATCCTTCTTTTTCAGTTCGGTTTCAATATCTACAATACGTTCATTTATTTCCTGTGCTTGTTGTTCAACCACCTCATCCACCATTGTTAAGACAGATGAATTAGAAGCACGACTACTACAACAAAAATGCCACTCCCTTAGAGCAGATTCCGTAACTCACTACTTCTTTCGACCTCCTATTGTCTCCAAATAAATTGAATCATAGACAATTGGTTGAAAATTTAAAGAACCCTCAACTTGTTGATGAGCAGCTGTCACACGTTCTTCAATTAGGTTCTGAGATAAAATGGAGATAAAAACTATTCTAGATTTACAAAAAATAAAATAAAATTTTGCATTCAAAATAATTTTTATAATGTACTGTAGTTTTATAACGTCTAATTAATATAACAATTTCTTACTAGAATCATCTGAGACTTGTTGTCAATATACTGATCATCCACTTTTTTTACATGCATCTTTTTGAAAATCTCATAAAAATTTGGATCTCAACCCAATTCTCTAGCCTAGAATATGTTTTTATTAATTCATAAAAAAACAAATGATAAAAAAATTTAACAAAATTATAAAAACCATGCATAAATTATAATATTGGACTATTAGGACAAACACAAAATATAGATGTGTTTAAAATTTTAAATTTGTATCAAATCTCGAGCGTGCTCAATGCTCGACTTTGAACCTCCTATGTGTCGAAAGATTTCTGTACCTAGTCAAGAAACCTCACTTCGTCGATTGTTGCTGGCAATATCTGATTTTTTCTTCACATTTGGCTCCTTCCAATAATTAAGCCACATGGGCCAATCTTCATCAGATATAAAATCAGGCATTTCTTTAATTTTCTTTAATTTATGAACAAAATCAGAATACCATTGAGCTGTTTTGATCTCCCATAATGACTCTATCTTTCCATCAAATTTGGATGGTCATGTGCACTGATTCTATTAAAAATGACAAAAGAATTTATATTAACAACAAGAACATAATTATTTACTGCTAAAATAATAACCAACATAAAAGTTAAGTAATTAAATAATAATTTTTCAATTCTTTTTTTTTTGTTATTTTTACCTAAAAGTCATTTAAATATGACTCATTTGTCAATTGAGAAACTTTCTTTCAGGAGAAAGCTTTGGCATCAGTCATTTTCTTGAAAGCCTTTGTAATTATAGTCGAATACTTGTGAGATGGAATAAAACTGTTCAAATAAATATATAACATAGAAAACAAACAAATCATAAATATATAAAAAAACCACTGACAGTAACATCAAATTTTTTTTTCAAATCATTTTTACATTTTTCTTTTACCTCTCATCCACAATATCAATTTCTAACTTTGAACTGACTTCAGAAGAAGGCATAACATTTGATGATATTGTTGGTATTGTAAATGGGGGAACAATCAGTATAAATTGTGGTGTAGAAGATTGAGATGGATCAAAAGTGTGAGTAGAAAGCATAATCGGTGGTGGGCTTACATCTGATAAAGGTGTTAGTAGAGGTCTCAATGATGGTAATGGTAATAGAAATGGAGATGGTGATTGTGATGTTGAAGTTAGGATATGGTGGCTATGAGCTGGTACTGATTCTAAAATATTATGTAACATACCAGTTGAATTTGTTTCATTTCTTTGTCCAAGTCTAGCTCGACCACGACCACGTCCTTTAGGCGCCATCTACTGTACAAAATAAAACATAGAACAAAAAATAGAAAAATAATGAACAAGCATGCATTTTCGAATAAAACACACCGATATATTTCAATAAAATATAAAACATCTTTGATAGTTTAAATTTATGATAAAATTATAACAATTTAATTATCGGCATCACTGTCATCCTCCAATTGATATTCTAATATTTTGTCTGATTCCAAAAGAAGATTTCGAACTCATCTTCAGATAGAAATTGATCATCTTCAATTTCTATTATGCCACCATTTGAGTCACAAAAATTTTCTGGATCTTCATCTTCATTCAAAGGCTCAATATTATTTATGTCATCTTTTTGGAATGCTGGTGCAATTTCTACATTTGCACTTATTTGTTGCGATGGTGAAACTTCAAATTTTGATCATGCTTTGATCTTGCAAATCGCCGACCAATCTTTCATTTCACGAGATAAACTCGAATAAGTACAATAATATACTTGAGTGGCTTGAACTACCATAATAAATGGCTCATTTCGATTATATATGTGTTTATGGTTAACATCCACTTGCTTATAATCCGAATGAATCTTTGTGCCCACATTTGGTGTAGGATCAAACCACTCACACTTAAATAATACAATCCTATTATTTTTGAGTCCATGATACTCCAACTCAATAACTTCTTTAAGTTGACCATAATAATCAATCTCATCTACACTATATCCTATACATTTAATGCATACACCACTATTCATTGTTATTTTAAAAGAACCATGCCCGATTGTGTGAAATTTATATCCATTAACAAAATACCCAAGATAGGTTGTCACATATCAAAATGGGTCTTTACTTAGATTCTGAATAAAAATATTTGAATCTCCATTTGAAGGATCAATTACCAGTGACATTAATTAAAAAAATTGAAATTAACAAATAAAAGATAAAAATAAATTAAATAATTCAAAATTTAAAACTTAATAATTCTCACATAATTTTTGAACCAATTTGCAAATTCATTTTCTAGCATATAATCAACATCATTGCTGAAAATTGAAGGTTTCCTATATTTTAACTGCTCAATATAAATACTACAAAAATATAAAAAGTGAAAAAAAATGTATATCAATTTTTAATAATTCCCATTAAAAATAAAATTAAACTATGATTTAACCTGTAACCATTTTATGTATACATACTCAATGTATAGTGCAACCTCCTCACAATTAAGTAAAATGTAGCTCCTGGTTGCTTTGTACTCTTAATCTATCATACATATTTTCATTGCTCTTCTAAATGCTCTTCCAGGGTACTTGAATATAGATAGTTTGTCCAGGAAATCATCTTTTGCCATCACATGATCTTCATAATTCCATGGCACATTTTAATTCTTTGTATTGACATGATCATCAAAATAATAAGAACAAAATGATGACGCTTCTTCTACTAAATATGCATTGTAAATTGAACCTTCAACTTTTGCCTTGTTTCTAACATTCAATTTCAACTTACGAAGATACCTACAACCATGATGTTAGGTATCAATTTGATTAAATTACAATATTACTTAAAGTATGAAATAATAAAACACAGCAAATTATATGTATTTACCACTAAAAAGGATACATCCACCTAAATAGCACTGGCCCAACAATCCTTACTTCATATGCCAAATATACGGGCAAATGCTCCATTGAGTCATAAAAACTCGGTGGGAATATCCGTTCTAGCTTACAAATAATAAGTAGAATGTCATTCTCCAGCATCACCATGTCATCTATTTTGATTGTGGTTGTAGTTAGATGTTTGAAAAACAAACTTAGTTCTGTAAGGACCTTCCAAACACTTTGTGGAAGTAATTTACGGAATGTAATTGATATTAATCTCTACATAAATACATGACTGTCATGCCTTTTCATTTCAAGTAACTTAAGATTCTTCATATCCATGCATCTACCCATATTTGATACATCCATCAGGGAATTTCAAATTTTTAACCCATTCACACAATATCTATCTTGCCTTCTTATCAAGTGGGTAGCAAGCTTTAGAAAATTTTCTTGTTTGCTAGTTATGTTTCAATTAAAGCCGCCGACATTAATCATTCAGCTCTTGTCTTTATTTTAAAGTGACTTTTGTTTTTCAATCTACATTAAGGATAGTGTTGAAAACATTGTCAAAAACATCCTTTTCAATATGAATTAGATCTAAGTTATGCCGAATTAAATTGGACTTCCAATAGGGCAAATCCAAAAAAATACTACGTTTCTTCCAGCCAAATAATTTGCCTATTGGTCCATTACTTCTAGTAACATCCTTTTCAGTTACCTTCTTCAAACCCAAACTATGAATTATCGTAATAATATCATCTTCTAAATGAATAGATGGTGCAACTGTCATCATAGTTTTATTTCTTCAAAATGCAGTTCTATTTCTTTGAAATGGATGATTCGTAGATAGAAACTTATGATGGTTATCAAACCATGACTATTTACCACTAAATTTGAGGGTAAATGCATTAGAATTTGGCATGCAATATGGGCATGCGAATCATTATGTAGTACTCCAGCCAGACAACATTGAATATGTAGGAAAGTCATTTACCGTCCACATAAGGGCTGCCCACATAATAAAATTTTACTTCTTTTAGATATCATATGTATTCATGTCAACATCTCATAAATGATTTAACTATACAATAAGAGACTGTAAGTAAATATCCAGCATGTCTTTCAGATTTTTTGGCCCTTGAACCAATATTGACAAAATTATATATTGCTCCTTCATACACAACCACAGAGGCAAGTTATAAAGCATCACTATCACTGGCAATGTTAAATACTGTTGTCCAGATTGCCCAAGTGGCTGAAATCCATCGATGCAGAGACCCAATCTCACATTTTGACTTTTTACTGCAAAATCTTGCTGTATGTAATTAAAATGGATCCAAGCAGGTGAATCTGATGGATAACGTATTACCCCTTCTTCAACCTCATGCTCGGAATACCACCTCATATCATTTGTTGTAGCATTTGATGCATATACTCTCTATAATAGTGGAATTAATGGAAAATAATACATCTTCTTAAAGGCAACCTGCAAATTTTTCACGTTTCTACAGCACGAGGTACCTTCCTAAATCAAGGATGGCCACAAAACTTACAGCTAATTAAATCACTATCACCGCCCCATTATAACATGCATACATTTAAACACAAATCAATTTTTTCCACTGGTAGACCCATTCCTCGTAGTAACTTTTTAGTGTTGTAAAAGTTGTTAGTGATCAAATTATTATGCGGAACAATCTCCTTCAACAGTTCTGTCACCTGATCAAATAATTTCTCAGACATATGATTTTCTGACTTAATGCTCATTTGTCGACCTACAAGTGATAATTGCGAATGTGTTTTACAACCAGGCCACAACTCTTTATCTGCAGCTTTAAGCATTTCATAAAATTTCTGAGCTTCAGGATTAGGTAGTTCATCCATGTAATCCATATTCAAGTCAGAACCAGTAGCTTCCATGATCATTCTATGGTATGTGTTTGATGATTCTTCACCACAAGAAAATGATTCAATACCCTAATTTTTGTCAATATTTAGAGCCTTTGTACTTTCTCCATGATAAATCCAAACAAGATAATTTGGCACAAAGCCATATTTTACCAAATGATATCTTATAGTGCTTGCCTCAGGAAAAGGATATTCTGACACTTTTGATGATTACATGGATACTTAATTTTTTCTCCATCCTTCAATCTCAATTAACTATATGCAAAATTGATGAAAGTTTCAAGCCCAGTCAAAAAATCTTTATTAAAAAATCCATTAATAACCCTTTTGTAAATCCACTAATGATCTGAGCTCATTTTGCACTATTTTATTTACATAAAATAATGCTCAATTATTAATATAAATAAAACATTCTATTACTTCAAAATATACAAAGAATAAAATAAAATTACTTACAGATAAATATTTAAAATTTAAATATCATGAATATATAGGCAAGCCATTTGCACAATCTACATTAATAGATAACATATTTGTTAGCACGATTAAGATTAAAAGATATCATAGTTATACTAGATAAACGGCACAATGTACAATAATGCACAAGAAATGAAAGCAAAAAAAATACATTTAATCTTTGAAGGAGGAGATGGAGAGAGAGAGAGAGCGATAAGGTGGGGAAAGAGATGGGTAGAGAAATCGAGAGACAGGGGGAGAGAGAGAGAGAGAGCGATAAGGTTGGGAAAGAGATGGGTAGAGAAATTGAGAGACATGGGGAGAGAGAGAGAGAGAGAGGGAGAGAAAAGGAGGGAGAGAGTGTGGGAGAGAAAAGGTGAAAGGGAGAGGGGAGAGAGAGGGAAAGAGAGAGAGGAATAGAGAGGGGGGGTAGAGAGAGAGAGAGAGAACAAGCAAGAAAGAAGAGCCAGAAAAAAATAACACGAGACAGAGTGTGACACAAAGAAAAAGAGGAAGAGAAAGACAGAAAGAATTATAGAGGGAGAGAGAGACACATAGAGAGTGTAGTGTTAGAATGAAGAATTATATAAAAGAAAATCTAAGTTCTTCAGTACTAACTTATCAAATATTACATTTTTTGTTATACATAAGTTCATATTTGAGCCTGAGGCCCAAGGGCTGGGATTAGTTAAGAGTACGACCCTTATTTGTATTATACCATATATGAGCCTGATCAATGATACTCTCATGCTATGTGCTTACATATTGTTGATATTATATCTTTAGCCATTTTATTTTAAGTTGGTGCAACAAAATAGTAGTATCCCATATATAATTATATGTTAGGATACATATAGTAAATGTAGTTATAAATAGTTACATTTAGTTTAACATATAATTATATATATATATATATATGCATATAAGTAGTTATTAGTAAATATAAATAAATGTATACAATGTTATAAACAATTATATAGATTTACATATATGTATACATATATGTTTACATAATTAAAAATAAAGTTATATTTATTTATATAGAGTTTTTATAGTTATACAAATATTTATATATAGTCATACACATTTAGTTAAACATTATGTTGTATATTTTTATATATATAATAATAAATATAGTTACATGTGGTTATACATATAGTTACACGTATAGTTAAACTTATATTTATAAATGTATGTATATATATTTTTTCATATAATTTCATATATTTATCCATATAGTTATATATAGGTATGGAAATACTAAAATACATATCCATATAGTTATATATAGTTATATATAGGTATGGAAATACTAATATATAAAAATGTATATTAAATTCACGTTGTTAATTATATATTTAAATATAGTTATGTATAAAGTTTTTATAGTTATACATAAAGTAAGATAGAATTATTTATAGTTATATGTTAATACATATAGTATATATAGCTATTAATATTTTTATATATTTAAACATATAGTTATATATAAATATATTCATAGAAAACGTTATACACAAATATATAAAGTTATCGATAAATATATAGATTTACATATATGTATACATAGTTATAAATATAGTTATATTTAATGTTGTAGAGTGTTATATAATTATACAAATATTTATATATAGTTATACAAATATTTATACATAGTTATACACATATAGTTAAATATTATATTGTATGTTATTATACATGTAATTATAAATATAGTTAAATGTGGGTGTATTATAGTTACACAAATACTTATAATTCTAAACACTTAAAATAATCAATTCCTACTTGCATTATAATGATAAAGATTTTTGAATCCAAGATTTCTAAAAAGTTACTAGTTGGCTGGTTGGTGACATCATTAAATAGGTGTAAGCCCTAGGTTTTAACCTATCATTTTTTTAAAGAAGTATATTTTGGTAAACTCTATGAGAATTAAAAATTGATTTTTGATTTCTGAAACTATTATTTTAGATTTAAATTTTATAAAAACTTATGTGAGATAAACAAAGCTGATACATTTTGGTGCAATGAAAGTGGTTAAAAGTTATAATATTATATGAAAAAATATTAAGGGGAACCAACATAAAAATAATTATATTTTTTTACAATTTTGAATATTAATATATCATTTGGGGACCCAAATCCAAAATATTTATGATTTGGGTCTTCCAAATTCATATACTAATAATTACCTTCATTTTTTCATACGGAATGCACATACTCAAGTATGCATATGAGTTTATGTAGAAACTAATTATTTTGTAAACAAAAACATATGCACATGGAGTTCATAAATACTATGTATGCATAAACATATGGATTAACTCGTTTTTGCAAATTGAGTAAGCTGAAAAAAGTTTATGCATAAAGTTTTTTTTAATTATATTGGGATAATTATTAGTATCCGAATATAGGTAGTAAAATATAACCCAAATCATAGATATTTTTTTTTGGATTCCATAACATAATTATTCATTATATATATATATGTGTGTGTGTGTGTGTGTGTGTGTGTGTAGATTAAGGATAAAAATATTAAGTATTATTATTATTATTATTAGTGTTGTGGAGGAATTCCTTTTTTTTTGTAAAGTTAGATAAAAGTTAGTGCTGTGTTTGGATGCAACAAATTATAAAGAATAGTACTTTCATTGTCAAGAAAATCTATTTAATAAAATTTTAAAATTAAACTAATTTAAGAAAATACTTTTCAGAGCAATATTCCTACCTTTTAGTGGTATCAATGCATAATATTAATTTTTTTTTGTTATTTTGTTTTGTAATTTAAGAGATCCAAGCCTAATATTTTTTTCTATTTGAAGATGAGAATGATTAGGATTTCTTTAATGCATGTAATTGCTACTTAAGAGCTATAAGGCTACTCTAATTTTTGCATCATCTTGAACTTTTTCTCCTTCTCTTACTGCTTCTTCTTCATCTTTTTCTACTTCTTCTTCTTGTTCTGCTACTACCACAAATGATAATATTTCTCTATGCTTTATATTTAACATGGTCTATAGTATATGCAATTATACTTTCTCATTAATCAAAGATAAAAACATAGATTATAGTTCAATTGAGAAAGCTTAATATAGATGAGTATCTAATTGCAAATAGAGTATAATGGGTAGATTAATTACCAATTGTGCAAGATTTATAATAGATGAGTATCAACTTGCAACATATAGGAACCCATTTGTTAGAGCATATGTTTGAGTGGTTGATTTGCCATTGTTGACAACTTCCTTGATTTGATAGAGCATAGTGATATATGTATCTCATGCATCAACCATGATACAACATCAATATACATTTTTTTACAAGGGAAATGGTCTTGAGGTTGGTAATATATGTTCTACAAATCATCTCCATTGGAGAAACTAAGGTCTTTAAAGACTAACTATGGTCTCCTTTAATGATAATATTTTCTCTATGACAAGATTAATCAATCAAAAAGTTTGGTTACCTAACAACAACAAATCAATAGAGCAAGCAAAGACATGAATATTCAATTGATATGCCTTCCAATCTCAAAAGATTATCAAAATATAACCATCAATGGGTTTCAAACCAATTTGAAAAATATTATAGCTCAAATATCAAACCAGTTAATTAAATATGATAATTTTGAATTAAATCACAAAATTATTTTTCATTTTCCCAAACTGTACTTAATAGAGTTTAATTAATAAATAGAATATATATATATATATATTCACATTATTTTTATTACACACACACGCACACATACACACTACAAAAATTATGAATAGATTAACCAAAATGGCTTTTCTGGATTTTTCAAAAATGATGTTAAATGTATAGCACATAGTAATTTTAATAATGCAAAAATTATTAAACAAATATACACACTACCATAAAATAAATGAACACAACAAAAAACTTACACAATCAAAAAATACACTGCTAAAAAACTTACCATAAATAACACAAACTATGATCATACACATACTCTCATTTTATCATTCATATAATAGCAAAATAAGATTAAAACTATTTGTTTTTGAATAATTATTATAAAAAATTTATTTTTTTAGAATAATTATTAGAATCATCTTTTTGTGCTCTTCATGCAATATAGATAATAAATCAAGAACATATGTATTTTTTTTGTGCTCCTCAATCAAGAACACTCGTGAACAAAAATATTAACAATGGGCCATGAATAATTGAAGTTTTAAATAGAAATATTTATAACCATAACAAAAAAAAAAGATACCAGCAAACTATAGGATCAAAATCACCCAAACCATGATAAAGAAGTTCACCCACTTAATACCAACATGCCCAAACAATGCATAACAATTTTTTCATTTCACATCTATGGTAAAAAAAAGTATAGATATAATTATGTTTAAATAGTTTATGTATACTTATTTATAGTTATATATATATAGTTATGTTTATACACACTTATTTAAAGCAAACTTATATTTATGTATACTATTTTTGTATATAGTATGTAGTTATTTATATTGAAAATTTTTTTAATTTGGCATACCTACTATGCACCATAAAAATCTACACAATGACAACGCATTATATCACAAATGCATGAAGTATGTATATGATTAAGTATATATACACAATCCAAAAACACCACGGTGAATAAAGGAGAAGAATTTCAAAAACATTAAAACTTAAGCTTAATCAAGTTAATCGATGAAGAATACAAATATAAAACGTATCTCAAATCAAATAAAAATTGAAACTTAAACCTTGAAATTGAATATATGTTGAAGCATCGGTGTCTAGTGATGGATGGCCTTCTGCGGAGGTTCGTGTCACTTAAGCGTCGGTGTCGCAGAAGATAATCGGTGTCGAAGAAGATAATCACATTTTTTATATTTTTAATTATTATAACATTAAATAATATATATATATCAAAACGACTAATTAATTGTATTCACTATAAAAAATTTTTCTAACAAAATTAATGTGCATGTTGCAAGGCACAAATGAAAACTAAACACCTTAAAATTTTTTATGATAATATTAATATAAATAATAAATATATAAACAATAAAAAAATATGATCAGCCTTATAAAAAAATCAAATAGGAACAAATTAACAAACTCCATATAATAAGACATAAATGAAAAGATGATTTGTCTTCTAGTCACTCGCCTAAGAATTATAAAATACTATTAATGTTAAAAAATATATAAAAAATTATATTTTATCATTTAAAATATTTAAGTCATATTTATTATTTTAATAAAAAATTAATGTTAAAAGCTAATAGTCAAAATATTACTCAGTTGTTTAATGCGTATAAATTTTTTTAAGAGCAAACATCTATGTATTTATTTTCTTTTACCTTTATTAAAAAAATTATATTTATATTATATTTCAAGATTTTCAAATATTGTATTATTTATTTATTTAACAGTTTTCTATAATAATAAAATTTTTTACATATAATAATATTAATTTTTACTAGTTATTCGTCAATTCACATAATTTATAAAATATTTTTTATTTTATTATATAATGAATTAATTTATATTTATATTAATAGAAATTTTAATATATGTTAATTTAATTTTTAAAATAAAGAAAAAAAATTATTATACTTATTGAATTTTAAATTTAATGTTACTTTAATACAAATTTTTAAGTTTCTTATTTTAAAATTTTAAAAAATTTTTTTGTATAATTTTATAAAAAATTAATACATCATTAAAATAGTTAATTTAGTCATTATTAATATACATAATTGTTTTTTACATTTGGATATTTTTTAAAATTATTTATTTATAATATAATTTTTTTATGATTTTAGGAGGAGAATGTATGTTTTAAGGATTGCACATCTATAGACCATTAACATACATTTAATAAACAAAATTAAATGAAATATTAAAACTAATAAAAAATAAAAAAAATTATATAAATAAATATTGGTTAGGGAAATGCCATTGTTAAATCCGTAGCTAAATTACGGATTAATAAGGTAGAAAAAATTCATCGCTATATTACATATTTTACTAGCTCGAGAAAATCTGTCGCTAAATCATATATTTTATTAGCATGAGAAATTCTGTCGCAAAATCCATCACTAAATCCATCACTAAATCATGGATTCTATTAGCAAGAAAAATTTCGTTGCTAAATCCGTCGCTAAATCATAGGTTCAATTAGAAAGGAAAATTTTGTCGCTAAATCATAGATTTTATTAGTAAGGGAAATTCCCTCGCTAAATCTATCGCTAAATAATGGATTTCATTAGCAAGGAAAATTCTGACACTAAATCCATCACCAAATCATCAATTTTATTAGCAAGGGGAATTCCATCACTAAATCCGTCGCTAAATAATGGATTTTATTAGCAGAGAAAATTCCATCGCTAAATGATAAATATTATTAGCAAGGGAAAATCTTTTGCTAAATCAGTCGCTAAATAATGGCTTGTATTAGCGAGGGAAAATCCCTCGCTAAATCCGTCACTAAATAATGACTTGTATTAGCGAGGGAAAATCCCTCGCTAAATCCATCGCTAAATAATGGCTGGTATTAGCGAGGGATATTCCGTCGCTAATCCATCTGTAAATTCCCCGCTTTTCTTGAGTGTAATTTATGAAAATGTTCCGTCACTAATTCAATCCAAATTCCGTCGCTAAAAACCTCACTTTTCTTTAACGGATTTTACGAAATATATATCTATCTATTTATCTATCTGTCTATATTTCCATATTACTATCTATCTATCTATTTATCTATTGATCTATCTATCTATATGTTTATCTATGTGTCAATATATCTAACTATCTATCTGTCAATCTATCTTTCAATATATCTTTCTATATATTTGTCTATCTATATGTTTATCTATCTATCTTTCTTTCTTTCTAT
Source organism: Sapria himalayana (assembly GCA_029783825.1). Taxonomy (NCBI): domain Eukaryota; kingdom Viridiplantae; phylum Streptophyta; class Magnoliopsida; order Malpighiales; family Rafflesiaceae; genus Sapria; species Sapria himalayana. The sequence continues at coordinate 388,974 of JAREIK010002685.1, forward strand.
CTTTCAATTTTTTGCATATATATTTGTCTATCTATTTATCTATCTATATATTTATTTTCTATCGATCTACTTATCTATCTATTCATCTTAATGTCAATCTATCTTTCTATCTAATTATTTATAAATATATCAATCTATCTATCTTTCAAAATATTTACTAATCTGTCTATTAATCTGTGTATCAATCGGACTATCAAAATATATATCAATTTGTCTATCAATCTAACTTTCAAAAAAAATTATCAATGACTATCTATCTGTCTATTTATCTATTAATCTTTCTATATATTTATCAATATATTTGTATATTAATCTGTCTGTCTATCTGTCTGTCTATCTTCTATCTATATATATTTTTCTATCTATTTATCTATCTATCTATGAATCTATCGATCGATCTATCTATCTATCTTTCTATCTATATGTTTATATATCTTTCTATCTATCTTTCTATCAATCTTTCTATCTATATATCTATTTATCTATTAGTATATCTTTCTATCTATTTATATGTCTATATATCCGAATATTTTTTTATCTATCTATATCTCTATCTATCTGTCAATATATATCTATCAATCTATTTGTCAATCTATCTATCTAATAATTTATATATATATATCTATCTATCTATCTATCTGTATATCTATATTTTTATCAATTTATCTATGTATCTGTATATATCTATGATTTAAGCTGTCTTTCGATCTATCTGTCATTTTTACTATCAATTTGTCTATTAGTCTTTCTTTATATCTATATATCAATCAATCTTTTAATCTATCTATTATAATGTCTATTAATCTGTCTATCTATGTGTCTATTATTCTATCAATCTTTCTATCTATATATTAATCAATCTATCAATATATCTACATATGTATATATTTATCTATCTAATTATCTGTCTATCTCTCTATCAATTTATCTACTTATCTATATATATATATCTATCTATCTATCAATCTATCTATCAATCTATCTCTCTATCTATATGTGTGTATATATATATATCAATCTATATATCTGTCTATATATCCATCAATATATCTATTTATCTATCTATCTTTATGTCTAACTATCTATTTATCTCTATATCTATCTATTTATTTATTTATTTATCTATCTATCTATCTATATATCTATCAATTTTTTTACCTATATCTATCTATCTATCTATTTATCTTTCTATATATCTAAATGTCAATTAATCAATCTATTTATTTATCTATTTATCTATCATCTATATATATATATATATATATATCTGTGTCTATCTATCTGTCTAACTATATGTCTATATATTTGTCTATTTTTATATCTATCTATCTATCTATTTGTCTATATATTTGTTTAACTAACTATATATATATATATATATTTGTCTATCTATCTGTATATCTATCTTTCTATTTATATATCAATCAATCAATATGTCTGTCTATCTATCTATCTTATCTTTGTATGTATGTACCGATCTTTCTATGTGTTTGTCTGTCTATATATCTATCTATCATTATGTCTATCATTATGTCTATCATTATGTCTATCAAATAGTCTATCAATCTCTCTATCAATTTGTCGATCAATTTGTCAATAAATTTGTATATCAATCTATATATAAATATATCTATCAATCTATCTATATATCTGTCTATCTATCTATCTGCCTGTCTTTCTATCTATCTATCTATCTATCTATATTTATATCTATTTGTCTATCTATCTGTATAAAAATCTATCTATCTATTTGTCTATATATATGGCTATTTATCTCTCTATCTATAAACATTTCTAAATGTCTATCTATCTATCTTTATATCTATCTATTTATCTATCAATCTATCTATCTATCTATCAATTAATCTATCTATCTGTATATCTATAATATATCTATCTATTTGTTTATCTATCTATCTTTAAATCCATATATTTATCAGTTTATCAATCAATCAATCTATCTATCTATATTTATATCTATCTATATATATATCTATCTATCTATATAGCTCTCTACCTATCTATCTATCTATTTGCCTTTCTAATTATTTATTTATATACATCTCTCTCTATCTTTCTATATATCTATCTACCTCTCTATCAATCTATCAGTCTATCAGTCTATCTATCAATCTGACTATCAATCAATCTATCTGTCTATTTGTATATCTATGTATCTATTTATAAGTTTGTCTATATATTTGTCTATTTGTTTATCATTCTATCTTTCTATTTTATGTCAAAATGTTTATATGTCAATCTATATATCTATGTAACTATCTAACTATTATATTTATAAATTAATTTATATATCTTCTTTCTATTTTTCTATCTCTCATACTATCTAATTGTCTTTCTATTTTCGGCCTATTTGTCAAACTTTCTATATATATATATATATATATATCACTCATTCAATATGCTTACCTTTATATTTGTCAGTTTATCTAAATGTCTATCTAACAAATAGGAAATCAAGTTATTATCAACAATTGGTATTGGAGGTTTAGGTTGTGCATTATGATGCACCAATGGGTGAAGTTATTATTGATGATAATAATGAATTTAATAAATAGTAAAAATTTTGCAGACAATATCATCATGTTAAAAGAGGTGTTCTCAATTTTTATACACAGTGTTTTGCAAGAATTGTCTAGAATAATTTATATTTTGTAGATAGTAATGACGGAATTTGAAGGAAAAGTGAAAATAAAAGAACGCTATATAACGAAATTTGGATTCTTGAAAATATAGATGGAGGATTATATACACTAGAAAAATCTATATCAACCCCTTCTGAGGAAGATGATAGAGTCTAAGAAAAAAGAAGATCAAATGCTAGCACTTGAATTCATCTGAAATATGATATTTTACAAACTTACTTTCAATATAAAAAATGAGAAGAGCATAGTAAGGCTTACGATGGCTCTTGCTAGTATATACGAAAAACTAATTGATGCTAACAAAGTGCACATGATGAGGTGTTTTTTCAATCTGAAGTTGATAGAAAGCACATTAGTGACCCAACAACTCAATAAAGTCAACACAATCACAACCCAATTAAGTTTGTTTGGTATTGAAGTCAATGATGAAGTATGTGCATTTATACTTTTGTGTTCACTATCAAAAATTATCATATTACAATTATAGTTGCTCATAGTTCATCAAGAACTAATAAATTGAAATTTGATGATGTTCAAAATCTAATTCTCAGCAAGGAGATTCAACAGAGATAGACGAGTGAAACTTCAACCTCTTTAGAATTATATACAAAGTTAATTGAAAGAAATTCAACCAAGAGAAAATGTTAAAGAAAATCAAAAACAAGATGTCTAAATCTAAGAGTCATTGTAATTATAATAGCTCAAAGACCATTAAGTATTGAAATTATAAAGAGACAAGAGACTACAAAAATCAATGCAAGTGTTAGTTATTTTATAGCATGGTAAAATGTATCACAAGTATATGAGTTTAACAAGTAATAAAGTGAACTCTATGAATCTGGATTATCATTTCATAGATATTGATTATTTGGATTAATTATCAAAGTTTCTTCAATATCTAAGCTTACAATAAGTAAATAGTTTATAGTGTTTACTCAAGTAAACAATTCTATGGTTAGCTTACTATAAGTAAACACTATCAAGTCCATGGGTATACAATTTATGAGTTAATGGCTATAGATGTGATAAAATATGTGAGAGCTACTCATATAGGTGGAACTTCTCAAACCCATCAAAAAGTCATCGGCATCAATTCATGTAGGAAATAATGTATGTCAGATGAGCTGGATATCTTATTTATTTTAGTCCAGTATGAATCATATTGATAGTCAATGCTAGGGTATTTATAAGGGAGCCTATGTGTCATTTAATTAAACATAGTAATTAAAATATAGTCAAATATATACATGTATTTAAATGTCTTGTAAATTAGTATTAGTATACATAAAGCCTATTACATTTTTTTTTGAACTAATTGAAAACCGATCAATAAATATTTACAGATATTAATTTGAAATTAACAGATATTAATGTGACTATACTTTAAATTTACAGATATTAAATACACTCTTACTTTTTTATAAGAGTGTGTGGTTTTCCCTATACATAAAGTCATGTACAACATATAGTTTATAGATATTAATTTAATTATACTTATTGGGTAGGCAAGGCATTATGGAATAATAGATATTTTCATAATGAAAATTTATTAGACGTGTATTTCATAATGTTGACTTACAAATTTCAAATATACATTATTAAAATCCTATCATAAAGTCAATATATCTTTATTTGTGTAAAATATGTATATAATGTTATATGTATTATACTAATTATATCTGAAATACACGACATGTATATTGAATGTATCATATATAAAATTATGATATATATATATATATTGTTATATTTATATATAGTTATGTTTATGTAAACTATTTTTATAGATATAAATATAATAAAATACACTTAAATATTTATGTGTTATATACACACTGCCCAACACAAAACACCCATTTTGTGTTATATACGATTAAGTTTATATAAGCAATCCAATTATATTTAATTTAACAGAATATGTATTAAAAAAAAGTATAATTAAATTAACATAATATGTATTAAAAAAAAGTATAATTAAATTAACTTTATATTAGCATACCTACTACCCAACACAATAAAAATGCATTAGGTATGTATCACAATAAGTATTATTAAATTAATGTATACGATTAAAGAAGAAGAATTTCAGAAAAAAAAGTAATAAAATCAATATGCATTAAGATAATCGATGAATAATTAGTGTAGAAAACGTACCTCAAATCAATAACAAATTATCGCTTAATTCGAATATGTTTATGTTGCGTCGGTGTCGAGAAAAGAATGGAGGACTGTGGAGTAATTGTGTCACTTATTCTTAAAAAATGTTGGGACAAAGATGGAGGACTTAGTCTCGACAAAATAAACATTAAATAACAAATTATATATATTTCCAAAATATTTATATTTTTTATTATAAAAACATTAAATAAATAATATAATATATATATATATATATAATACAAAAAGACTCATTTATTTTCTTTATTATCAAAATTTTTCCAACTAAATTAATGTGCTGGTAGCAAGGTACAAATAAAAAATATACACCTTACAATTTTTTATAATAATATTAATTAAACAATAAATATATAAACAATTTAAAAAATATATGTTTAGGCTTATAAAAAAAATATCAAATAGCTATAAAATTAACAAACTTAATATAATAAGACATACATGAAAAGATGATTTGTCTTCTATTCACTCTCCTAAGTGTTATAAAATACTCTTAATATAAAAAAATATATAAAAATTTATATTTTATGGTTATAAATTTTTAAGAATTCATCATATTAATTTTTATGAAGATAATATGTAATAATTTTAAAGGCATAAAATTTCATATTATTTGATATCATTTATAATTTTAAAAATTCAAAAAAGTACTTAAAGTGATAATTAAAAAAATTATATTTATTATTTTAATAAATACTGAATATTAAAAGTTAATGGAAAAAATATTACTCAATTGTTTAATTCTTATAAATTTTAGTAGGGGCAAACATATATTTATTTATTTTTAAATATTAATTTATTTTTAAATATTAATCTATTTTTTTAACATTAATGAAAAAATTTATATTTTTATTATATTTCAAAATTTTCAAATTTTGTATTAATTATATTTTTTAAAAGTTTTCTATATACTATAGTTTATATGTACGTATATACTACAGTATTATATGTACATATATATAATCACGAAGCCTCAAATGACACAAAACTATACCAAATTAGTATTAATACATTTATACTTCACAAAGGTGGAACAAAACTTCGCTATCAACATAAATATGAAATATGAAGATTATTTAAATTTTGGAAAATATCTCTAAAAACTCGTAGAGAAAACCCTGGAAGTTGAGCCACGAGCCAGGCTAGGGGCATCAAAGTTCACATCTTGCCTCCCCGTAACCAGAACTCTCTATCATTCCCAAGGCTCACAAGGGGGTTGCTCTACATCACCTTGCCTGAGTCGACAAGGTAACAAAAGAACTAGCAGATGAAATTGAGACTGATCATTTGTAACAGTAACCATAACAATATAAATAGGAATCTTGAACATAGAAAAAATGAGCACTCCACCATGCTAATGTGCAACACAAAATGATGAATAAATTATTAGAATAATAATTTTGAATAACTATAATCTATGAAATCCATGTCTTACATATTTAAAACAATGACATAACAAAATTTTATTACATCTTATTCATCAATGTATATACCGATAGTGCATAAAGTATAATCTATTTGTGCATTGACGTTGCTTTCTCATCCTCAGCTCCTCCGATCACCATCTTTCAGGTGCTACAAAGCTGTCCGAGTCACGGTGCATTATGTCTAGTAAAAAAAATTCCTCACTTATACAAACTTCATATGGAGAACAATGAGGTACCATATTAGTACGAAATTTAAATAAGTGAATAAAATAAAAAAAAACAAATAAAAAAAGTTATGTTTTGATAAATATATAATACTATAGTATATATGTTCATATATACTATAGTGTATATTATCATATATTACTACAGCATTATATGTACATATATACTGAGTATGTATATACTCAGTATATATGTACATATAATGCTGTAGTATTATATGTACAAATATTGTAGTAATATGTGTTTATATACATACGTATATACATCATTTGCTGCTGCTGTTGCTGCCACCGCCGCAGCTGCTACTACTACTCCTGCTACTGCTACTACCACTGCCCCTACTACTACTGCCATTACTACCATTGTTGTTCGACTGTCCCTGCTGTAGGCGTCACTGCTTCTGCTCCTACTGGCACCACTATTGCTGCTCCTGCTATTGCTGTTGTCGTTGCTATCGCTGCTACTACTGCTGCCATAGTAGCTACTGCCACTGCCACAGTAGCTACTGCCGCTAGCTACCACTGATAATACAAGTGGGAATGACAATGATGCTCGACTGATGAACTTCTCTACCATCCCCTTGTTTTGAGATTGAGCACGTTTTTGACGTAGCGGTTAGCTACTTCTCCCTAAACAAGACCCGATATTCCTCTTGGCACTCGTGGCTATAAAAATCAGGTAATGATACTTTTTTCCTTCCAATTGAATATAGTTTTGTGCGATGTAATAAACTTACACGATACTACATGAGCATCATTATCATCATCTTAATACATAGTACAATTATAACCTATCATTGCAGTGTCTACAGCAAGAAAACTTATTTCCTCATACATACGCTTTGTACCATGTGATAATTACATATCTACACAATTACTAAAAGATTTAAGATCAACCTATGGCTGCCTGGCTAGCTTAGATAAGAAATATCTTCATGCCACAGCTTGGGAAAGGTCTAATATTCATGACTTTTATGATATGCATAGATAAGTAATGCATGATGATGACCAGACTAGCCTGCGCAATTATATATTCAAATGTGTGCGCGTGTGTGTATATGTGAATGGGTGTGTATGTATACAAATATTAGTGCATATATATATGTATACAAATAAATATATGCACCCACTTATGTACATACTCATTATATACCTACATATATACTCAGTATTTACTTATGTATATACCAAGTATATTCATACTTATATACTCAATATTTGTACATATATAGTGCATGTCATGCACCACATGACTGAAAATAAAGATCATCACACCACAAGAGATAGCACATGAGGCTTAGTATTGCACTGCCAGAACATCCAACTCTACATGGTAAGTAGAAACCTAGTATCATTAACAAATAGCACTGGCTTCAAAATTTACGAAAACTAATTGACAAATAGAAAATAAAAAAGTCGCCCAGTGAAAATCAGAACAGTACATACCCAGAAAAATAGAATTTTTATCTTCCAAAACAAAACGAAAAAACAACACGTGCCAAAACAAAATAATACAATCTCCAATGACCTTGATGCTAATTCAATCACAACATGCTTTCTATCTTATAAATCTAACATGCTCTTGAAGATAAATTTCATCATGTATTTATTCTTCTATGTGGCTTTGTACTTGCTCTCTTTTTTAGGTTTGGTTGCATTAGGAATGAGGCACCTAAATGCATGTATTTATATTATTGAACATGATATGAAAGCAGGGGAAATAAAAGTGATAATGCTGCCACCACCACCATCATTTCAGCTAATATGCTGGAGACTACCCCAAGACACCTGATGTTTTTTTAAAGAACAAAAGTAAAAGTGTATGGAGCATGCCATCAATATAAGCACTACATAGACTATATACAAATGAAAAAGAAATACATAAATTAAATTTGTGCAATAAATATAATGAATATTATATATATTCATCACCTCAAACTTCATAGAAAAAAGAAATTAAGATAGTCCAGATAGTTCTCATTAAAATCTTTGCCAACAATTGTGATGAGAATGCCTATTGCCTGGCCTGTAACGTGGTGAACCTAGAATAGCCTAGGTTTGAACGAGGAAAGCTAGGCATGCCCTCGTCAGGGCCTATCCATGGTACCTTGTTCACTTCACAAGGGCCCAGGCTCTAGACCCTAGACTCCTTTGGGCCATGTCCCCTGGATAGTGTGTGCAGGCGGCAAGTGGTGAGCATGATGGCAGCATTATATCAATATATTATATATAACATAGATGTGTTAATTGTTATTTGTATCTATATATACACATAATATAATTATTGTGTATTACAATATACAAAAAATATACATAATGTATAAAGAATGTACATACAATGTGTATATACAGTCATATTGAATATATACATATACACATTGTATATAGATAGAAATTATTGTGTACATACATGTATACATGATGTAAATACAAAATATATACATACATACCTAGTATATAAAAAATTTAAAATTATGAATTAAAAAATATTAACAAAATTATTTAATTTAAAATTATAATTAATACTTATTAAAATAAAATATGGTACCATTATCTTTCAAAATAAAACTAAAACATAAAAAATATTACTAATTATTAAGTCTTAAAATGATAAAAATTATAAAATATTTTTCAATCTAACTGTTATGATTTGTACAACTTTAAATTTTATCATATACATCATCATATGTATTTTGTTGTAATGTATGACTTTGATTTTGGAGGCTCATCTATGTATTATCTTAATCTTTCTATCATAACAAATTTTCAATAATGTTGATTGTAATTTGATTTTCCTATCTAAAATAATATTCACAATCATAAATATGATAGATTTTAATATACACTAAACACAGTAAAGATCAGCAAATCACGAGACATTTTAGATATCACAAAAAAATTGTATATAATTTTTACAAACTCAATGCATCTAGATTATTTATATCCTTTAAAAGAAGTAGAACAAATTGATGTCAAAGTATTTTAACAGGTTATAAAGTCTCATATTCGACAAACCAACCTATCACTTACCTCTAACTTATTTTAATTAAAAAGATATCATCTTCAAATACTTCATAATCATAATTTCATTAAACAAAAATAGTTAATTTCTTAATATTTAAATAAATTTTTTAATTAATCATAAAGTTTACTTTTTTATTCTTATATCTGATTAATCCTAATCTAAATGTAAAAAGTTTATTTTGTTATACATATAGTAAGATACAAATATTTATATTTATATGTTATTATACATATAGTATATTTAGTTATAAATATGTTATATATAGTTAAACATATAGTTATATATAGATATATTCATACAAGAAGTTATATGTAGTTATACATAAATATATACAATGTTATAAACAAATATATAAATTTACATATATATATACATATTTGTATACATAATTACAAATATACTTTTATTTAATTATATAGAGTTTTATATAGTTATACAAATATTTATATATAGGTATACACATATAGTTTAGAAGTAGATATAACAAATGAAAGGTTTTAGATTACTACAAACCTTGTAAAATTTTAATGTAATGCAAACAATGCTAAATTCTACTTCACTAAAAACTCTATGTCATGATTTTGCAAAACTTTATGTCGTAAATATATAAAACTGTAAAATATTTGTACATATATACTGTAGTATATATGTATATATATACTGTTATATATGTACTTAAACATATATAGCAGTATATATGTATACACTGGTATATATGCATATGTACATATATACTTGTATATATGTACAAGTATTTATATGTACATATATACTCAGTAAATGCACACATACACTACAGTGATCTGTGCATATATACATTTATACATATACACTATAGTATATATGTACATGTATGTACATTTTCACTACAGTGTATATATGTACAAGTATGTACATATATACTAGTAAATACTTATACATATATACCAGTATATATGTATATGTACATATAATATATGTAAATATACACTATAGTGTACATGTACATATATACTCAATAAAGTTCCATGTGTAAAATTACTTGGCTACTCAATGGACGTTTTCATGTAGATATCAAGTGAATAAGCAAAGCAAAAACTAGATGATAAGTAATATTAAATAGAATGCATAATAGTCTAGAGAAGTTCATAAATTAGCCATGAAAGAAACATAATAGTGAACCTAATATGATTACAAGTTTCAAATTTTATGAACATTTTTTCAACATTCATTAGTTTAAAAAGGAAAAAAGAAAGCAGTATGTGATGGCTATCATAAGAATTATACTTGATTTTTGAGCATTGATCCATAGCTCCATTACCTCATTTTGAGTAGCAGCAATCTCATGATATTTGTATGATTTCATTACCAACTCATGTAGCTTTCCCTGAGTGTACCCAATGAACTGAGGATTTAAATTGTTAAACAAATTGGAGCTCATATTACTCTCATTATTATAGGAACATTGTGATATGATTACAAGTTTCAAATTTTATGAATATTTTATTAGCATTCATTAGTTTTATAAGGAAAAAGAAAGTAGTGTATGATAACTATCATCCAAATCATACCTGATTTCTGAGGCTATTTTGTATTGATCCATAGCTCCAAGAAATTATAAGTAGTTATACATAAATGTATACAAAGTTATAAACAAATATATATAGTTACATATATGTATAGATAGTTACAAATATAGTTATATTTAATTATATAGAGTGATATATAATTATACAAATATTTATATATATTTATACTTATATAGTTAAACATAATGTTGTATGTTGTTATACATGTTATTATAAATATAGTTACATGTAGTTATACAAATAGTTATGCATATAGTTATACTTATATTTATACTTGTAGGTATATATATTTTTTCTTATAATTTTATATAATTATACATATAGTTATGTATAGGTATAGACATAATATAATACATTTTTATATACTAATATATACAAATGTATATTAAATATAAGTTGTAAATTATATATTAAATTAAGTTATTTATAAAGCTTTTATAGTTATACATATAATAAGATATAATTATTTATAGTTTTATGTTATTATACATATAGTATATATAGCTATAAATATTTTTATATAGTTATACATAAATATATAAAGTTATAAATAAATATATAAATTTACATATATGTATACATAGTTACAAATATAGTTGTATTTAATTATATAGTGTTATATATCTATACAAATATTTATATATAGGTATACAAATATTTATATATAAGTATACACAGTTAAAAATAATGTTGTATGTTGTTACACATGTACTTATACATATATTATATGTGGTTACACATATAGTTACACATATAGTTATACTTATATTTATACATGTAGCTATATATATTTTTTCATATAATTTTATATATGTATACATATAGTTATCTATAGGTATATATATGGTAAAATATATTTTTATATACTAATATATAAAAATGTATCTTAAATATATGTTGTTAATTATATTTTTAAATTTTAGTTATGTATAATATTTTATAGTTATACATATAGTCAAAGACAATTATTTATAGTTATATGTTATTATACCTTTGGGATCCAATGGCAAAAAGACATAAAACAGAAAACAAACAAGCTCGGCTTACAATAGATCAGAGCAAAGTAAATGAGGTCTTTTATTTCAGGCGTGTAATATATAAATATAAATATAATTTGAATCCCCCTAGAACTAGATGATGTCATTCTCATACCAAAACAAAACTCAAACAAAGTAGGCAAAGATTAGATCCACATCCAGATATGTCAATAAAATTTATCTCATCCTGCTAAAATTATTTATGACTTGCTGGCAATGTAAGTGGAAAGCCAATCAAGACCCTCGTAAAGGCCATCGCCAGAGGTAGCACCGGTGCTCTGAATGTACCAATGCCATTGGAGAAGAGAGTGAAGTCCTAGATTGTCAGTAATTTTAGTTGCATTCATAGCATTGGGAAGATCTTGCTTATTGTAAAACAGTAGCAAAACTACATCTAGATACTTTTCCTCGTTTAACAACCTATGCAACTTATCTCTAGCTTCAATAACACAATTTCTATGATTGTTGTCCACCACAAATATGAGAAATTGGGTATTTTGGAAATAATCCCTACAAAAAGGTTGAATCTTGTCTTGACCCCCAACATCCCACACAGTGAAATTGATGTTTTTGTATTCAATAGTCTCTACATTGAAGACAATAGTAGGAATTGTGGTGACAATTTCACCAAGCTTCAAATTACTGTGTGGCAAATAGCTTCAATAGTCTCGTTTAACAACCTAGCTTCAAAATCCGCATCTCCTTGTTGGCAAATAGCCTGCTAAATAGCCTTGTGAATGTCAACCCCATTTCTTTCATTAAACCTCAATCCCTTTGTCATATGGCAGTAAAGAGATTTAATGAGAGAAAGAAACAAAATCAATATACCTCAAGAGATAGTCACCAGATAGGGAGTTCAACCTCTATATGTTCTTTTACCTATAGTATATATAATTAAAAATAGAGTTATATATAATTAAACATATAATTATATGTAGATATATTCATACAAGTAATTAAAAGTAGTTATACATAAATATATACAAAGTTATAAAAAAATATATAGATTTAATTATATGAATACATACATGTATACATAGATACAAATATAGTTATATTTAATTATATAGAGTATTACATGGTTATACAAATATTTATATATAGTAATACATATATAGTTATAAATATGCATGTAGTTAAATATATAGTTATATATATAATTTTTATAGCTATACATTTAGTAAAATACAATTATATTTAGTTCTATATTATTATACATATGATATATTTTCTTAAAAATATAGTTATATAGAAGTACACATATAGTTATATAATATTATAAAATTAAAAAAGTAATTATATATAGTTATTAATATAGTTATTAATATAGTTATAAAAATAGTTTACATAGTTACAAATATAGTTAAATATATTTATGAAGAGTTTTATATAGTTATAGAAATATTTATAAATAGTTATCATATACAATGATAACAACACGCTCTCAAAAGCCCAATTGAACTACACCACTATAGAGAAAGAACTTGTATCAATAATCTTTTCTTTTGGCAAGTTAATATCATATTTAGTGGGAACCAAAGTCATAGTATATATTAAATATTCTATAATCAAATAGCTCATAGAAAAGAAAGATGTCAGGCCTAGATTGATTTGATAAATTTTACTATTACAATAGTTTGAACGAGAGATATTAGATAAGAAATGCACATATAATCAAAATTAAAAATAGCTAATAAAGACTAGAAAAAGAAGATAGAAGAGTTGATGAAGAAGATATTAGATAGATTTTTTTATTTGAACAAATTATAATATTGAATAAAAATGGAACTCCATGGTATGTAGTATTGAATGAACCTTATCATTGCAAGTAGTACTCTAATCAAATTTTGAGGCAAAGTGTTATAGATGGGAGATTAGTAGTATCTTGCAATAATGTCATTTTTTGCTCCAACTCTCACGAATTAGTAGTGTGTATATACTTGTATGCATGCATATACTACTTTACACCCACACAAACACACACATATACCTATATACATAATGTATCTTTAATGTTACACATGAAACTATTATATATATATATGTGTGTGTGTGTGTGTGTGTGTGTAAATGTATTTAAAATTTTTTGATTTTGAAAATTTAGTTAAAATAAAATATTATATATTGTACACTATATAAAATATTGTAAATTTTTATATTTAAAAAAAAATATTTGTGTGTGTGTGTTTGTATATGCGTGTGTGTGTGTGTGTGTGTGTGTGTGAAGCATATTAATGTGTAAAATGAAATTATGAATTAAATATATGAGCTTCTATTTTATAAAAATAGTTGTTTTTTAATATTTATATTAAAATAACTATCATTATACTAATATAAATAAATGGAGTTGGCATATTTGTAAAGTATTTTATTTTTACAATCATGTTAAAATTGAAAATATAGTTCATTAATAGATAATATTGTTTTTGTTTTTCTATATAATTTTTTTATTAAAATATTAATGGCTATGATAAATTTTTACCTATTATTTATTATTATTAATAAATATTTAGAAACTTTAAAATTCAAACAATTATAATGTAGTGCATATAAATAAATGTTTTTAATGTTTCATAAAAAATCAATTATTTCTTTAATTATGTTCAAACAAAATAGATTACCATATAAATATATGAGTAAATTTTTCTACAATTAATTATTGTTTTATTTTATTCAAAATATATAAATGACCATATAAATATATGAATTTGTTTTTTTTAATAATTATTTTAAAATTTTTTTTTTCAAATTGAATACATGACAATGTTTTTTTTTGTAATTAATAAATACATTTCAAACATTGTTTATTTATAATAAATATAATATATTGCATATTATGAGGTGCAATTTTTATTTTGTAAATAAATTTTATTTTTAAAGTTTTATCTTTGTAAAATGAAACTACATCACATATATATTTTAAAAATTTTTTTATAATATTTATTTCACAAACATATTGTTATTTGTTTTGAAATTTACAACATAAATTTTAACAAATGAACATTTTATTAGAAATCAAGTTTAGTTAAATGATATTAAGTGAAACAAAAATACAAACCCTAAACATATTAAAGCTTAATTATTAATACAAACTTTAAAAATACAATAAAAATACATTTAAGGTTGAAAAAATTAATTTTAAGTTCCTAAAATATTTGGGAAAATGATAAAGATTTATACAATATCCAAAAAAACATGTATGAATGAGATGAATGATATGAATGGATATTAAGTTTCTGAAGCATGTAGTTATACATGTTTTAATTGTAGTTATATATAATGGACACCAATAAAAATTTAGGGTTACTCCTAATGACCTAACCTGATCCAGAATCTTATTTGTGTATGATTTCCACCTCACATTGGTCTCACTACATCCATTCTTAGGTTTAATTTATTGGGATAATGCTAGAAAGCTGTGTTCAGAGGTTTGAGGATCTAGAAAATGTCTAGTTCTTATTAAAATTATCATTTCTAATAATTTTAAAATATGAGTGTGTACCCTTGCTTTTCAGGCATGATTTGCATGTGCTCTCATTAAAGTGGAAAACAATAGTCATGATTTGCATTTTTTTTCTTTAAATAAAACAATAATTAAAAGAAGGATTCTGGTGGTAGAAGCTAAAGATCACTCTAATTGGGGCTCCATTTTTGAAGCCTTCATGTTCAATATGATGGTTCATGTTCGTGCCGAGGTGGATCAATTTAATTCTTCAGCATTAAATTATCAAGGTCTAGACTTGAGGTTGGTTATTATTTTTTGTATATGTTTTTTATCTTAGGAAGCTGTGATACAGAAATATTGCTATGATTTCTTCACTGGTGACCAGAGGAGCTAGGGGAAAGAATGGAACATCAATTTCATGAATAGATTATACTTTATGCAATGTCGTTAGATGTATTGATGAAGATGTAATAAAATTATGTTATATTTTTGTTTTAACAATGTAATATGTAGTATCAAAAAAATTTATTAATTGCTTTTATATTTTGTGAATTATAAATTATGATTTATAGTTTATGTTTTTATTTAATTTAATATAAAAACATAAAAATATGTAATCAATTTTTTTGTAAAAAAATAAAATAATAAAAATAATTTTGGAATGAAAAAAGGTAGGGATTTTTCCCTCGCAAATTTAGCTAGGGACTTTTCTGTAAATCTAAAATACGATCAAAATTAGCAAGAGAAAAAATAAATTTAGCTAGGGAATTTTACGTCGTTAAAAATTTTTCGATAGGGAATTTTATGAACATTAATTTTTTGTGATGAGCACATTAGTTTTGGAAAACTTCGGTCATTAATCCATCATTATTTTGTTTTAGCAACAGCAAAATCCTATTTAGCTATGGAATATTTTCAAGTTATTTGGGATTTTATTTGTAGTGATATATATTTGACTATCTACATAATAGTATATCTATCAATCTATTTATCTTTCTATTTGTCTATCTTTCTATCTGCCTATATATCTACTCATCTATATATCTATCTGAAAATCAATTTTTCGATTTTTCTATCTACCTATCTATCTTTTTATCTATCAATCTATATATGTATGTATCTATCTGTCTGTCTATATGTCAATCAATAAATCTATCTATCTATCTATCTATCTATCTATCTATTTTTCTATTTGTATATTTATCTATTTGTCTTTTTGTCTGAATCTCTAATTACCTACTTTTATATATTTGTAATTGTCAAACTATATATCTTTCTATCTGTATATCTTTCTAACTATCTAATTTTGTTTCAGTCCATCAGTCTATTAGTAAATATATATATCTTCCTATCTATATATATTTCTATCTATCTATCTATCTATTTGTCAATCTATTTCTCTATTTATTTGCATATTTGTCTATATGTCTATTTGTCTATTTGTCTATTTGACTATATATCTATTTTACTAATTATCTAACTATTTAACTATCAATCAAACAAACAATCTAATAGTCTATCTATTTATCTATCATTATATCTATCTTCCTATCTATCTATCTATCTATCTATCTGTCTGTGTGTCTGTCTATCTATCTATCTTTATGGCTATCTATCTATCTATACATCTATTTTTTTGGTTATCGATTGGTCTATATATCTATCCATATATATTACTATGTCTATATGTATATAATAGTCTATCTGTCTATCTATCTATCTATATAAGTTTCTATCTATCTATCTATCTTTATATTTGTTTATCCATCTATCTGTCTATCTATCTATATGTATATTTGTGTACTTGTGTATCTATCTATCTATCAGTCTATTTTTCTATCTATTTATGTATCTATCTATCTATCTATGTAACTATCTATATATCTATATGATTATCTATTTATCACTCTAATTTTCAATTTGTATATCTTTCTATGTGTCAGACTATATTTCTTTTTATCTATCTATATGACTATTTCTCTATTAGTTTTTCTATCTATCTCTCGATCTCACTAACTTTCTATTTGTCTATTTATATATCTTACTATCTTTTGATATGTCTATCTATCTATTTATCTATAAATTTATTAGTTTATAAGTCTTTCTATTTATTTATGTATTTGTCTATATGTATAACTAAATATATGAGTATATATTAATTTATCTTTCTATCTATCTGTGTATCAATTTATCTCTCTATCTATCTATCTATTTGTCTATCTATCTATGTGTTTATCTATTAATCTTTCTATTTGTATAATGTCTATCTATCTATCTAACTATTTATATATCTATGTAGATATCTATTTTTTTGTCTATCTATGTATCTCTCTAAATAACTTTTTGTCTATCCCTCTCGCTATCTATATTTGTATCTCTCTATTTTTTTATATGTTGATCTATTTATTTATCTATCAATATATCTCTCTTTATGTATATTTGTTAATTAATCTATCTACCTATTGGTTTTTCTATCAATCTGTATATCTATCTATCTATCCATTTATCTAGCTAAATGACAATATATGTATCTATACATCTATCTATTTATATTATTGTTTATCTATCTATCTGAATATATTTTTTATCTATCTATCTGTATATATAGCTATTTAATTATCTGTCTATCTGTCTCTCTTTGTACCTATCTATCTCTCTATGTCTTTGTGTCGGTGTCTAGGCTTCTATGTATCTATGTGTCTATGTGTCTATGTGTCTATGTGTATATGTGTACATGTGTCTATTTCTCTATGTATCTAAGTGTCTATCTATATATGTATATATCTACCTATGTATAATATATCTATCTATTAATCTTTCTACATATGTATGTATGTATCTATCTGCCTATGTATTTATTTGTGGATGTATATATCTGTATATGTTTTTATTTATCTTTCTATCTACTTGCCTAACTGAATATAAATTTATTTTTCATTCTATCTATTTTCAACCTGTCTATATAATTATCATTGTATCTATCTATATGTCTATCTATCTATCTATCAATTTATCTATTTAGCTTTATATCTATCTATCTATCTTTCTTTCTATCCTCTATTCATCAATTAGTCTATCAGTCTATCTATCTATTTATCAAACTATCTATATGTCTATATCTCTAACTAACTAACTAACTATCTATCTATCTAACTATCTTTCTATTTGTCTATCTATCTAAACGTATATTTTCTATCAATCATTTAGTATATAATTCTAATAGTATATGAGTCTATCTATTTATCTATCTATCTATCGGTCAATCAGTCTATATATCTAATAGTTTACTTGTTTATCTGTCTACCTGTTTATCTATCTATCTATCTTTCTTTCTTTATGTCTGTCTATCTTTCTATCTATCTATATGTCTTTTTGTATTTCTAACTATCAATCATTCTATCTACTTATGTATATATGTATCTATCTATCTATCTATCAATATACATGTTTATTTGTCTATCTATCTATGAATCTATTAATCAATTTAACTATCTATATTCTATATATCTATCAATTTGTGAATCTATCTATTTGTCTATCTATCTATCTATTTATCTATGTATTTATTGATTTGTCTATCTATTTATCTATCTAACTTTTTGTTTTTCTATCTATGTATTTATTTGTTTATTTTTCTATCTATGTATTTATTTGTTTATTTTTCTATCTATATATTTATCTATAATCGTATGTATCTATCTGTATATCTATCTATTTGCCTATCTAACTATCTATTCATCTATATTTCTATCATTCTTTCATGTCTTTCTTTATATTTTTCTATCTATTTATCTATGAATCTATCTATCTATCTATATGTTTATCTGTCAATCAAACTATTAATCTATCTATTTGTCTATATATCTATCTTTCTAATTGTCTAATTATCTATCTATCCATCAATTAATCAATCTATCTATCTGTATATATGTTGATCTGTCTTTTTGTTAATCAATCAATTTATCTATTTATCTATCTATCTATCTATTTTTATATTTTTCTATTTGTCTATTTGTCTATCTATCTATTTGTATATCTATCTATTTGTATATCTATCTATCTAACTATCTATGTATATTTTAATCTATCTATCTATATCTATCAATCTCTATATCTATGTATATGTGTGTGTGTGTGTGTCTATCTATCTATCTATTTATAATTCTAACTATTTATATGTCTATCTTTCTATATGTCTACTTGTCATTATATCTATCTGTCTATCTATCATCTCTCTATCTATCTATCTATCTATCTATTAATCTATCTATCTATATATTTATCTTTTTCTCACTCTATCTTTCTATCTATCTATTTATCTTTCGATCTACCTATATGTCTATCTATATATATGTCTATCTATATATATGACTATTTGTTAATCTTTCTATTTGTCTATCTGTATATATATCTATTTATTTGAATTTCTTTATTTCTATCTTTTTATCTATATATCTATCTATCTGTCCAAATGTCTATTTATCTATCTATATTTGTGTCTATTTATATTTTTTTTGTCGATACATTTATCTATATAACTATCTATTTGTCTATCAGTAAATAAATTTATCTTTATATCTATCTGTCTGTCTAATAATCTATCTATCTATCTAATTTTTTATCAATCTATATGTCTATCTATTTGTTTATCTATCAATCTTTATATATATATATATATATATATATATGTCTATTTTTCTATTTGTATATATATATATATAACTATATATTTATATTTATATCTATATACTTGTCTATCTATCTATTTGTATATCTGTCTAACTATCTATATGATGTTTTTCTATCTATATATCTATCTATCAATGTATCTGCTATCCATATATCTATCTAACTATCTGTATATGTATTTTTTTATCTATCTATCTATCTATTTATATATTTTTATAATTGTCTATCTATCTATCTATTTATCTATCTATATGTTTATGTAACTTTTATTTATTTATCTATCTATCGATCTCTCTAAATTTCTATCTATATATCTATCTATCTAATTGTTTATTTGTATTTTTGTTTATTAGTCAATCATTAAATATATCTATCTAACTATATATATTTCTGTATATATATCTATCTTTATATCTATCTAACTATCCAAATATTTTTCTATATATCTATCTATCTGTCTGTCTATTTTCTATATATATATATAGATATATCTATCTATCTATATATATATTTATGTGTCTATTTGTCTATCTATCTTTTTATCTATTTAATTTCCTATCTATATATTTATATATCTATCTGTCTATCTGTCCATCTAATTATTTGTCCAATTCATTATATGTTTATCTAACTATATTTGTAACTAATTAATTAACAATCTTATATCTATCTAAGTGTCTATCTTTTAATCTATCTATCTATCTAATTGTCTAAATATCTTTCTATATATTAGAATATCAATAAATCTATATATTTATCTATTTATCTATATATCTATGTAGCTATCTATCTATCTATTTATCTCTCTATCTTTTATATATCTATCTATCTATATATCTATCTTAATTATATCTCTAACTATTTATTTGTCTATCAATCTATATATATAATCTATTTGTCTATCTATTTATCTATATGTTTATGTAACTATCTTTCTATTTTTCTAACTATCTATATGTTTATTTGTTAATCTATGTATATGTCTATCTGACTATTTGTCTATCTATCTATCTATTTTTATAGCTATCTAACTATCTATCTATTTATATGTCTATCTATATATATTTCTATCTGTCTTTCTTTCTATTAGTCAATCTATCTTTCTATCTATCTATATTTTTGTTAATCTATTTATCTATCTTTGTTTATATTTGTATATCAATCTATCTTTGTTTATATATGTCTATCAATCTATCTTTCAATCTTTCTATGAATCTATTTATCAATCAATCATTCTAACTATATCTCTATCAATATATCTGTCCAACAATCTATCTATCAATCTATCCATCTATCTATTTATTAATTTATCTGTATATCTTTCTATCTTTCTATCTACCTATCTATTTAAATAACTATTTGTCTATCTGTTTATCTATCTATCTATTTATTTGTTTGTCTATTTTAATATTTTCTATCAATCTATCTGCCTATCAATTTGTCTATGTATCAGACTATCTATAGATATATCTATCCATCTATCATTCTATCTATTTATCTATCTAACAATTTATCATTCTATCAATTTATTTATCAATTAATCTAACTATCTATATATTTATCAATCTATCTATCATTCTATATATCAATCTATCTAGCTATGTCTATCTATCTATCTATCTTTCTATTTATTTTCCAAGCTATCTATCTATCTATTTGACTATTTAACTATCTATTTATATGTCTATCTATTTGTCTTTCTATTTAATATATATAAGTCTATCTTTCTGTCTATCTTTCTGTCTATCTATCTGCCTATCTATATATCTATCAATATGTTTATTTATTTGTTTATCTATATACTTATATATATGTCTGTCTATCTATCTATCTATTTGTCTATCAAAATGTCTATCTATTTGTTTATCTATCTAACTATCATTCTATCTATGTTTCTATATATCTATCAATCATCATATCTATTTATCTGTCAATCTATCTGTCTATCTATATATCTGTCTATATTTCTACCAATCTATATGCATGCCTATTTAACTATCTGTCTGTCTATCTGTCTGTTTACCTATCTATATCTCTATTTATATGTCTATATATTTGTATATCCATCTATCAATATATCAATGTATCTATATCTCTATATATCTATCTACCTATCTACCTATCTATGTATATATCTATCTATCTATTTGTTTATCAATCTATATATCTATCTATCTATCTCTATATCTATCTATCTATCTATTTGGCTATCTATATGTCTATCTTTTTGTCTATCTTTTAAACTATCTTTCTATCTATTTGTCTCTCTATCTATCTATCTATCAATCTATCTATCTATATCTTTATCTTTCTATCTTTATTTCTTTCTATTGGTGTATATATATATATATATCTATCTATTTGTATTTCTATTTATCTATCTATCTATCTATTTGTAAATCTATGTCTATTTATTTGACTATGTTTCTAACTAACTATCTATCTATATGTTTATCTATCTATTTATATATCAATATATCTATCAATCTCTTTATCTGAATATCTTTCAATCAATCATTCTATCTATATATTTGTTTATCTAACTATCAATCTATTTGTTTATCCTTTTGTTATCTATCTTTCTATCTATCTATCTGTCTATCTATATGCCTATATATCTGTCTATCAATCAACCTTTCTATCAATATGTCTATTAATCTATCTATCTATCTATCTCTTTGTCTGTCTATCAATATGTCTACCTATCTATCTATCTATCTATATATCAATCAATCTATATCAATGTATCTATTTAATATTCTATCTATATATCTATTTGTGTATCTATCTATCTACCTATCTATTTGTCTATTAATCATTAAATATATCAGTCTATCTATCAATCTATATAACTATCTATCTATATATCTATCTTTCTATATCTCTATCTATCTATCTATATATTTATCATTGTCGATCTGTTTATCTATCTATCGATCTATTTGCCTATCAATCTATCTATCAATTTTTTTATCTATATGTCTAATTATGTGTCTATTTTTCTATCTATTTATCTATTTATATTTATTTGTATCTATCTATCTATTAATCTGACTATTAATCTATCTATGAATCTATTAATCAACCAATCTTTCTATTTGTATATATATCTATCTATCTTTATGACTATCGATCTGTTTATCTATCTATCTACATATTTTTCTATCTATCAGTCTACCTATCTATCTATCAATGTTTCTATTTATTTATCTATCTATCTTTTTATTTATATATCTCTTTATCTATCAACCTGTATATCAATCTGTATATTTTTTATCATTCTATCTATATGATCTTTCTTTATATCTATCTATTTATATATCTTTGTTTATATCTATCTATCAATCTATCTTTCAATCTATTTATGAATATATTAATAAATTTATCATTTTATATATCTATCTATAAATTTATCTATCTATCAATTGGCCTATCAATCTATACATATATATATCTATTGATCTATATGTTTATCTTTTTATATTTCTATCTGTCTATCAACTCTATATTTGTTTGTGTCTGTCTATCTATCTATCTATCTAACTATATATCTATATAACTATTAGGTAATTTATCTACCTATCTGTCTATCCATGTATTTTTTTATCTATCTATCTATATTTTTGTCTACCATTCTATCTATTTATCTATCTATTATTCAATCTATTTTTCTGTATATCAATCTGTTTACCCGTCTTTTTATCAATTTATCTATCAATCTATCTTTAATTATATATATCAATCTATCTATTATTTGTCTATCTATATACCTAACTTACTATATGTCTATCTATCTATCTATCCATATATCAATATATCTATCATTATGTATATCTATATATCTCTCTATCAATCTTTCTATTAATCTTTTTATCAAACTGTGTATATATCTGCTTATCTATTATCTATCTATTTGTTTGTATGTTTTTCTATTTGTCTATATGTATATCTATCTATCTATCTATTTGTCTATCTATTTGTATATCTATATATAAATCTATCTATCTATCCATTTTCTATGTATTTATCTATCTATCTATATATTTATTTATCCGTCTTTCATTCTAACTTATTGTTGGTCTATCTTTTCGTTGGTCTATCTATTTATCTATCTATCATTCTATCAATATGTTTATCAATCAATCTATCTATCATTTTATTAATATATTTATCAAGCTATCAATCTATCATTCTATCTAGCTATATGTCTATCTATTTTCCTATCTATCTTTCTATTTATTTTCTAATCTATTTGTCTATTTAACTATCTATTTATATGTCTATTTATTTGTCTATCTATTAACTATTTATAAGTCTATCTTTTTGTCTATCAATATATCTATCAATATGTCTATCTATTTGTTTATCTATCTATTTATCTATATGTTTGTCTATCTATCTATGTATCTATTTGTTTATCTATTTGTCTATCAATTTGACAATCAATTTGTCTATCTATCTAACTATCTTTTTATCTATGTTTCTATATATCTTTCTATCATCATATCTATTTATCTATTAATCTATATATTTTTATATATATCTGTCTATATTTCTGTCTATATATCTATCTATATATATATGTGTGTCTATTTATCTATCTATCTGTCTATCTGTCTGTTTACCTATCTATCTCTCAATTTATATGTCTCTCTCCTATCTATTCATCCATCAATAAATCAATCTATCTATATCTTTATCTATCTATCTATCTATTTATCTATCTATATAATTATCCATCTATCTATCTATATATATATATTTGTCTATCTATATATCTATCTATTTGTCTATCTATATGCCTATCTATTTGTCAATCTATCTAACTATCTTTCTATCTATTTGGCAATCTATCTATCTATTAATATATCTCTCTATATCTCTATCTTTTTGTCGATCTATCAATCTGTCTGTGTGTGTGTGTGTATCTATACGTATATCTATTTATATATCAATCTGTCTATCTATTTTTCAATCAATATGTCTATTTATTTGAATATTTGTCAAACTATCTATTTATCTATTTGTTTATCTATCTATTTATATATCAATATATCTATCAATCTATTTATATGAATATCTTTCAATCAATCATTCTCTCTATATATATGTTTATTTATATTTCTATTTAACTATCAATTTATCTGTCTATTTTTTGTCTATCTATCTTTCTATCTGTGTTTTTGTCTGTCTATATGTGTATATTTCTATTTATCAATCAACCTTTCAATCAATCTATCTATTAATCTATCTATATATCTATCTATCAATCTATCAATCAATCAATCCATCTATCTATCTATATGTCTATCTATATTTCTATCTATATGTCTACCTATCTATATATCTATCTATATATCAATCAATATATATCTAGGTATCTATTTAATAATCTATCTATATATTTTTCTATGTATCTATTATCTATCTATATGTCTATCAATCAATCAATCCATCTATTTGTCTATCTATCATTTATCTATCTAACTATCTATTTGTCTATATATCATTATAGCATTCTATATCTTTATCTGTCTGTCTATCTATCTATATATTTATCATTGTTTATCTATCTATCTATCTATTTTTCTATCTATTTGTCTAATTATGTGTCTTTCTTTCTATCTAACTATTTATATTTCTTTTTATCTATCTATCTATCTATCTATCAATGTGACTATTAATCTGTCTATGAATCTATCAATTAATCAATCATTCTATTTGTATATATATTAATCTATCTATCTTTATGACTATCGATCTGTTTATCTATCTATCAACATATTTCTCTATCTATCAATCTCTCTATCTATCTATCTATCTATTTTTCTATTTATTTTCAATCTATCTTTCTATCTATATATCTCTTTATCTATCAACCTGTATATCAATCAATATATTTAACTATCTTTCTATCGATCTATATTTTTGTCTATCTATCTATTTATCTATCTTTATTTCTATCTATCTATCAATCTTTCTTTCAATCTATTTATGAATATATTTATCAATTAATCATTTTATCGATTTATCTATCAATCAAACTATCTATCTATCTGTCTGTCTGTCTATCAATCTATATATCTATATATCTATTGATCTATTTGTTTATCTTTTTATCTTTCTACAAGTCTATCAACTCTCTATTTGTCTATCTGTCTATCTATTTATCTATCTATCTATATATCTATATAACTATCAATCTATCTATCTACCAACCTATTTGTCTATGTATCTGTCTATATATCTATCTATCTATTTATCTATATATCTATTTGTCTATCATTCTATCTATTTATGTGTCTATTATTCTATTTATCAATTTGTAAATCAATCTATTTACCCGTCTATCAAAAATTTTTTCTATCTATCTATCTAGCTATTTTTATATCTATCTATCTATCTGTCTATCAATATATCTATCATTTTTTTATCTATCTATATCACTTTCAATCTTTCTATTAATATATTTATTAAACTATTTATATATATACTTATATATTATTTGTCTATTTGTTTGTATGTTTGTCAATTTATTTATTTCTCTAATTGACTATCTATCTACCTACCTACATGAATGTCTGCCTGCCTGACTAATTGACTAATTAACTATTTGTATGTCTTTCTATTTATTTGTCTATCAATATTTCATCTATCTATCTACCTATCAATTTTCCTATTTGTCTGTCTATCTATCTATCTATTTATCTATCTACTTGACTATCTATCTATCTATTTATCTACCTATCTATATATATATATCGATCTATCTATCTATTTGTCTTTCTATCTATTTGTCTATCTATCTATCTAATTATCTATCTACCTATCAATCAATCAATCTTTGTTTCTATTTCTTAATCTATCTGTATATCTTTCTATTTATCTATCGATATATTTTTGTATCTTTCTGTCTATCTAACTATCTATCTATTTGTATATCTATCTACTTTCTAGCTATCTATTTGTTAATTTATTTGTCTATCTATCTATCTATTTATCAATCAATCTATCTATCTATCAAATAATCTATCAATCTTTTTGTTTTTCTATTTGTCTATGTATCTTTCTATTTAACTACCTATCTATTAGTCTATCTATTTATCTATAGATCTATCTATTAATCTTTCTATTAATTTATCTAGCAATCTATCTAACTAACTATATATCATTTTATCTATGAATCTATCCATCTATCTTTCTATATAAATATCTATCTATTTTTCTATTTTTGTATTTTTCTATCTATTTATCTATATGACTATCGATCTATCAATCAATTTGTATATTTATCTATCTATATATCTAGAAGTATATTAATCTGTCTATCAATTTGTCTATCTACTAGTTTTTTAATATGTCTATTAATCTTTATTTCAAACTATTTATATATCTATATATATATATTTGTTTATCTTCCTTTATGTGTATTAATTTATCAATTTGTTTATCTATCCATTTGTTTATCTACCTGCTTGACTGAATGTCTGCCTAACTGATTATCTATATATTTATCTGTATGTCTATATATCTATCTATCATTCTTTCTTTCTTTCAGTTTAACTATCTATTTGTATATCAATTTGTATATTTGTATGTATGTCTATCTAAATGCTAATCAATCTATATATTAATCTATCAATAAATTTGTCTATCAATCAATCTATTAATCTGGCAATCATTTTATCTATCAATATGTGTATTTATCTATCGATATATCTATCTATCTATTTAACTGTATATCTATCTATTTATCAATCTAACTATGTATCAATCTATATATCCGTGTTTCTATTTATCTATCTATTTGTCTATCTATCTGGAAATCAAAATATCTATTAATCTATATATTAAACTATCTATACATCTATCTATTTCATTCTCTATCTATCTATTTCTTTATTTGTTTATATGTCTATCTATTTGTGTGTATGTATGTGTGTATCCCTACCTAACTAAATGTCAGCCTACCTGTCTATCTATATATATATTTGTTTATCAATTTATTTGTCATTATTTATATTTATTTGTTTGTCTTTCTATCTATTGATCTATGTATCTCTCTATCTATCTATTTTTCTATGAATCTATGTATAAATCTATATGTCTATCTATATGTTTATCTATCTATCTATCTATCTATTTTTCTAAATATATTTATATCTCTCTATCTGTCATTCTCTCTGTCTATCTATTTTTTTATCTCTCTCTTTATCTATCTCTTTATCTATCTATTTATCTATTTGTATATCTATTTGTCTATCTATCTATTTATATATCTGTCTATCTATTTGTCTATCAACTTATCTATCTAACTATCTATCTATCAGTGTATCTATTTTTCTATCTGACTATCTATCTATCTGTCTAATTATTTTCAATCAATATGTCTATCAATCTTCTATCTATTAGTCTATCAATCTATCTATTAACCTATCTATCAAACTATATATATATATATATATATATATCTATCTATCTATTTTTCTAAATATCTTTATATCTCTCTATCTGTCAATCTCTCTGTCTATCTATTTTTCTATCTATCCCTTTATTTATCTATTTATCTATCGGCATATCTATTTGTCTATCTATTTGTCTATCTATTTGTCTATCAATTTCTCTATCTAACTATTTATCTATCTGTGTATCTATTTTTATATCTGACTATGTATCTATCTATCTATCTATCTATTTTCTATCAATATATCTATCAATCTTCTATCTATTTGTCTATTAATTTATCTATTAACCTATCTATCAAACTACATATCTATTTGTCTATCTATTTGTCTATCTATTTGTTTATCTATCTATATGTCTATTTGTTTGTGTGTTTGTCTATCTATCTGTCTTTCTATTTATCTATCTACCTACCTGACTATCGATCTATCTATTTATTTTTCTATCTATCTATTTGTTTGTTTGTCTATTTATTTTTTTGTTTTTCTATCTATCTATCTATCTACTTGTATATCTATTTGACTATCTCTCAATCAATCACTCAATCTATCTATATATTTATCTTTCTTTCTATAATAATATTTCTCTATGCATCTATCTATCTATCTATATATCTATCTTTCTTTTTATCTATGTGTCTATTTGTCTATCAGTTTATTTGTCTATTTGTCTATCTACCTCTCTATAGACTGACTGCCTACCTGACTCTCTATCACACTATTAGTCTTTCTTTCAATCTGTATGTGTATCTAAATTTTTATTTATCTCTCAGTTTATTTGTTTGTTTTTTGTCTATTTGTCTATCAATCTATCTATCAATTTTAAATTAAAACTATCTATCAATTTGTCTATCAATCTATCAATCATTCTATCTATCTATCAATCAATAATCTGTCTATTTATTTGTATATATATCTATCTATATAACTATCTATCTATATGTCTTTCATTCTATCTACCTATATATCTATTAGTCTATCTTTCAATCTATTTATCTTTCTGACTATCTATCTATCAATCTATTTGTCTATCTTTCTATCAATTTTATATCAATTAGTGTATTAATCATTCTTTTAATCTATCTATCAAACTATCTTTCTATCTATCTAAATATCTATTAATCTTCATATCTATGTGTCTTTTTGTCTATCGGTTAGTAATGTCTTCTTGTCTATCTACTTACGTGACTAACTATCTGCCTACCTGACTATCTATATCTCTATATGTCTGCATACCTATCAATGTGTCTATCTGTCTTTCTGTCTATCTCTCTATTTTTCTGCATATTTGTATATCTTTATGTTTGTATATCTATCTATTTATCGATTTGTCTATCAATCTTTCAATCAATCTTTCTATCAATCAGTTTATCAATATATCAATAATTTTATCTATTAATCTATCTATTTATCAACTTATCTATCTATTTATCTAACTGTCTATATACGTGTATATGCAGATCTATATCTTCTTGTTTATCTATATGAATATCTATGTATATATCTGACTATCTATAAATCTATTTATCTATCTATCTACTATCTATTTATCTATCTATCTATCTATCTTCTATGTATCTATTTATCTATATATCTATCTATTTATGTATCTGTATATTTATTCATCAATCTGTCTATCAATTTGTCTTACAATCTATCTATCCATTGGTCTATTAATGTGTCTAATAATCTATCTATCAAACTATCTATTATTTGTGTATCTATTTGTTTAACAATTTGTTTGTCTTTCTAACTATATATCAATCTGTCTATTTTGTATACCTACCTGACTAACTGTATGCCTGCCTAACTATCTATATATCGGTCTATTTCTCTATCTATCTATATATTTGTTTGTTTTTATATCTATCTATATATCAATCTATCTTTTATTTTTCTAATAATCAATCTATCACCTATCTATATATCTGTGTACCTATTTGTCTAACAATTGATTGTCTTTCTAA
>JAREIK010002685.1:422655-562278 GCA_029783825.1 Sapria himalayana
ATCTATATTTTTGTCTATCTATCTATTTATCTATCTTTATTTCTATCTATCTATCATCTTCTTTCAATCTATTTATGAATATATTTATCACTTAATCATTTTATCGATTTATCTATCAATCAAACTATCTATCTATCTGTCGTCTGTCTATCAATCTATTATCTATATATCTATTGATCTATTTGTTTATCTTTTTATCTTTCTACAAGTCTATCAACTCTCTATTTGTCTATCTGTCTATCTATTTATCTATCTATCTATATATCTATATAACTATCAATCTATCTATCTACCAACCTTTGTCTATGTATCTGTCTATATATCTATCTATCTATTTATCTATATATCTATTTGTCTATCATTCTATCTATTTATGTGTCTATTATTCTATTTATCCATTGTAAATCAATCTATTACCCGTCTATCAAAAATTTTTTCTATCTATCTATCTAGCTATTTTATATCTATCTATCTATCTGTCTATCAATATATCTATCATTTTTTTATCTATCTAATATCACTTTCAATCTTTCTATTATATATTTATTAAAACTATTTATATATATACTTATATATTATTGTCTATTTGTTTGTATGTTTGTCAATTTATTTATTTCTCTAATTGACTATCTATCTACCTACCTACATGAATGTCTGCCTGCTGACTAATTGACTAATTAACTATTGTATGTCTTTCTATTTATTGGTCTATCAATATTTCATCTATCTATCTACCTATCAATTTTCCTATTTGTCTGTCTATCTATCTATCTATTTATCTATCTACTTGACTATCTATCTATCTATTTATCTACCTATCTATATATATATATCGATCTATCTATCTATTTGTCTTTCTATCTATTTGTCTATCTATCTATCTAATTATCTATCTACCTATCAATCAATCAATCTTTGTTTCTATTTCTTAATCT
Organism: Sapria himalayana; assembly: GCA_029783825.1. Classification (NCBI taxonomy): domain Eukaryota; kingdom Viridiplantae; phylum Streptophyta; class Magnoliopsida; order Malpighiales; family Rafflesiaceae; genus Sapria; species Sapria himalayana. Next base: position 423,591 of record JAREIK010002685.1, read on the forward strand.
ATCTGTATATCTTTCTATCTTATCTATCGATATATTTTTGTATCTTTCTGTCTATCTAACTATCTATCTATTTGTATATCTATCTACTTTCTAGCTATCTATTTGTTAATTATTTGTCTATCTATCTATCTATTTATCAATCAATCTATCTATCTATCAATAATCTATCATCTTTTTGTTTTTCTATTTGTCTATGTATCTTTCTATTTAACTACCTATCTATTAGTCTATCTATTTATCTATAGATCTATCTATTAATCTTTCTATTAATTTATCTAGCAATCTATCTAACTAACTATATCATTTTATCTATGAATCTATCCATCTATCTTTCTATATAAATATCTATCTATTTTTCTATTTTGTATTTTTCTATCTATTTATCTATATGACTATCGATCTATCAATCAATTTGTATATTTATCTATCTATATATCTAGAAGTATATTAATCTGTCTATCAATTTTCTATCTACTAGTTTTTTATATGTCTATTAATCTTTATTTCAAACTATTTATATATCTATATATATATATTTGTTATCTTCCTTTATGTGTATTAATTTATCAATTTGTTATCTAGTCCATTTGTTTATCTACCTGCTTGACTGAATGTCTGCCTAACTGATTATCTATATATTTATCTGTATGTCTATATATCTATCTATCATTCTTTCTTTCTTTCAGTTTAACTATCTATTTGTATATCAATTTGTATATTTGTATGTATGTCTATCTAAATGCTAATCAATCTATATAGTAATCTATCAAATAATTTGTCTATCAATCAATCTATTAATCTGGCAATCATTTTATCTATCAATATGTGTATTTATCTATCGATATATCTATCTATCTATTTAACTGTATATCTATCTATTTATCAATCTAACTATGTATCAATCTATATGATCCGTGTTTCTATTTATCTATCTATTTGTCTATCTATCTGGAAATCAAAATATCTATTAATCTATATATTAAACTATCTATACATCTATCTATTTCATTCTCTATCTATCTATTTCTTTATTTGTTTATATGTCTATCTATTTGTGTGTATGTATGTGTGTATCCCTACCTAACTAAATGTCAGCCTACCTGTCTATCTATATATATATTTGTTTATCAATTTATTTGTCATTATTATATTTTATTTGTTTGTCTTTCTATCTATTGATCTATGTATCTCTCTATCTATCTATTTTTCTATGAATCTATGTATAAATCTATATGTCCTATCTATATGTTTATCTATCTATCTATCTATCTATTTTTCTAAATATATTTATATCTCTCTATCTGTCATTCTCTCTGTCTATCTATGTTTTTATCTCTCTCTTTATCTATCTCTTTATCTATCTATTTATCTATTTGTATATCTATTTGTCTATCTATCTATTATATATCTGTCTATCTATTTGTCTATCAACTTATCTATCTAACTATCTATCTATCAGTGTATCTATTTTTCTATCTGACTATCTATCTATCTGTCTAATTATTTTCAATCAATATGTCTATCAATCTTCTATCTATTAGTCTATCAATCTATCTATTAACCTATCTATCAAACTATATATATATATATATATATATATAGATATATATATTATCTATCTATCTATTTTCTAAATATCTTTATATCTCTCTATCTGTCAATCTCTCTGTCTATCTATTTTTCTATCTATCCCTTTATTTATCTATTTATCTATCGGCATATCTATTTGTCTATCTATTTGTCTATCTATTTGTCTATCAATTTCTCTATCTAACTATTTATCTATCTGTGTATCTATTTTATATCTGACTATGTATCTATCTATCTATCTATCTATTTTCTATCAATATATCTATCAATCTTCTATCTATTTGTCTATTAATTTATCTATTAACCTATCTATCAAACTACATATCTATTTGTCTATCTATTGTCTATCTATTTGTTATCTATCTATATGTCTATTTGTTTGTTTGTTTGTCTATCTATCTGTCTTTCTATTTATCTATCTACCTACCTGACTATCGATCTATCTATTTATTTTTCTATCTATCTATTTGTTTGTTTGTCTATTTATTTTTTTGTTTTTCTATCTATCTATCTATCTACTTGTATATCTATTTGACTATCTCTCAATCAATCACTCAATCTATCTATATATTTATCTTTCTTTCTATAATAATATTTCTCTATGCATCTATCTATCTATCTATATATCTATCTTTCTTTTTATCTATGTGTCTATTTGTCTATCAGTTTATTTGTCTATTTGTCTATCTACCTCTCTATAGACTGACTGCCTTCCTGACTCTCTATCACACTATTAGTCTTTCTTTCAATCTGTATGTGTATCTAAATTTTTATTTATCTCTCAGTTTATTTGTTTGTTTTTTGTCTATTTGTCTATCAATCTATCTATCAATTTAAATTAAAACTATCTATCAATTTGTCTATCAATCTATCAATCATTCTATCTATCTATCAATCAATAATCTGTCTATTTATTTGTATATATATCTATCTATATAACTATCTATCTATATGTCTTTCATTCTATCTACCTATATATCTATTAGTCTATCTTTCAATCTATTTATCTTTCTGACTATCTATCTATCAATCTATTTGTCTATCTTTCTATCAATTTTATATCAATTAGTGTATTAATCATTCTTTTAATCTATCTATCAAACTATCTTTCTATCTATCTAAATATCTATTAATCTTCATATCTATGTGTCTTTTTGTCTATCGGTTAGTATGTCTTCTTGTCTATCTACTTACGTGACTAACTATCTGCCTACCTGACTATCTATATCTCTATATGTCTGCATACCTATCAATGTGTCTATCTGTCTTTCTGTCTATCTCTCTATTTTTCTGCATATTTGTATATCTTTATGTTTGTATATCTATCTATTTATCGATTTGTCTATCAATCTTTCAATCAATCTTTCTATCAATCAGTTTATCAATATATCAATAATTTTATCTATTAATCTATCTATTTATCAACTTATCTATCTATTTATCTAACTGTCTATATACGTGTATATGCAGATCTATATCTTCTTGTTTATCTATATGAATATCTATGTATATATCTGACTATCTATAAATCTATTTATCTATCTATCTACTATCTATTTATCTATCTATCTATCTATCTTTCTATGTATCTATTTATCTATATATCTATCTATTTATGTATCTGTATATTTATTCATCAATCTGTCTATCAATTTGTCTTACAATCTATCTATCCATTGGTCTATTAATGTGTCTAATAATCTATCTATCAAACTATCTATATATTTGTGTATCTATTTGTTTAACAATTTGTTTGTCTTTCTAACTATATATCAATCTGTCTATTTTGTATACCTACCTGACTAACTGTATGCCTGCCTAACTATCTATATATCTGTCTATTTCTCTATCTATCTATATATTTGTTTGTTTTTATATCTATCTATATATCAATCTATCTTTTTATTTTTCTAATAATCAATCTATCAACCTATCTATATATCTGTGTACCTATTTGTCTAACAATTTGATTGTCTTTCTAAATATATATCAATTTGTCTATTTTGTATACCTACCTGACTAACGGTATGCCTGCCTAACTATCTATATATCTCTCTATTTATCTATCTATCTATCTATCTATTTGTTTGTTTTTATATCTATCTATATATCTATCTATCTTTTTATCCTTCTAAAAATCTTAATATCTATATATATATCTATATGTCTATCTATCTATCTATCAAACTATCTATCTATCTATCAAACTATCTTTTTGTATATCTTTTTGTCTATCAATCAGTCTATCAATATGTCTTTGAACCTATCTATCAATCTATCACTCAATCTATGTATCAATATGTCTATCAATCTATCTATCTATTTTAAAATTAATTTTTCCATCAATCTATTTTTTAATTTATATATCAATCTATCAATCAATCAATCTATCTATCTTTATATCTATTTATCTATCTATCTATAGATTAATCTATCTTTCAAACTATTTATCTATCTATATATCTATTTATCATTCTTCTTATGTGTCAATTTTTCTATCAATTTGTTTATATGCCTACCTGCTTTACTTTCTACCTACTTTTATGTCTATCAATATATTTGTCTATTTGTTTTGTCTCAATTTATCTATCTTTCTATCTATAAATCTGTTTGTCTATCTATTTGTATATCTATCTATCTGTTTATCTATTTGTCTATCAATTTATCTATTTGTCTATCAATTTATCAATCATTTTGTCTATAAATCAATATATTAATCTATTATCATGCGATCATTCAATCTGTCTATTTATCTATCTAACTAACTATCTATCTATATGTCTATCTATCTATTTATCTATCTAAATTTCAATCTATCTATCTATGTTTCAATAAATCTATCTATCTATTTATCTATCTGTATATTTATCTATCTATCTGTCTATCTATCTATCTATCGATCTATTTTTCTATATGGTAGTCTATCTCTTTACCTATCTATTTATTTATTTATCTATCTATCTGTCTATCTATCTAACTATCTATCTTTTTTTCTATCATAATATCTATATGTCTGTCTGTCTCTCTATCGATCTCTTTACCTATCTATTTATTTATCTACCTGTCTATTTGTTTATCTATGTCTATCTATATGTTTATCAATCCATCAATCTAATCTAATCTATCTATCTTTCTATCTTTATGTCTGTCTGTCTATCTGTATGTCTATTTGTTTGTCTATCTATCTATCTATCTATTTGTCAATTTGTTTGTTTGTCTATTTTTTTATCTATTTATCTAACTACATGTAAATCTATCTGACAATCTATCTCTCTATGGATCTATCTATCTATCTATCTATCAGTCTATATATATATATATCTTTCTTTTTTTCTTTCTTTCTTTCTTTCTATCTATCTTAATATCTCTATATATATATATATATATATATATATATATATATATATACATATCTCTCTATATCTATTTATCTATCTGCCTACCTATTTGTCTATTTATTTTTCTATCTATCTATCTATCCATCCATTAATCTATATATATATATATATATATATATATATATATATATATGTCTGTCTATCTGTTTGTTTTTCTGTGTGTCTATATATATATTTATCTATTTGTCTACCTGTCTTCATGACTATGTGCGTGCCTGCCTGTCTATCTTTATATCTATGTGTCAGTCATAATGTCTATCTATCAATTTGTTTGACTATTTGTATATATGTCTATGCTTATATCTGTCTATCTATCTATCTAATTATAAATATATATGTCTATCTATCTATATATCTCTATCTAGCTAATTATATATATATATATATATCTATCTATCTATCTATCTATCTTTCTATCTAACTATCTATCTATCTCTCTATCAATCTCTTTATCTATCTATCTATATATTTGTATGTGTATCTATATGTCTATCTATTTGTCTATCTATATATCCATTTATGTATCAGTCTATCAGTCTATCTATCTTTCTATCTTTTGTCTAACAATTTATAGATCGATCTATCTATCTATATTTTTATCTATGTATCTATATATCTATCTATCATTCTATCAATCTATCTATTTATCTGTTTATCTATGTATCTATATATCTATCCATGTATCTATTTGTCTAACTTTCTCTCAACTCTCTATCTATCTATATGTCTATATATCTATCTATCTCTCTCTCTCTCTCTCTCTCTATATGTCGATCTATTGTATATTTATCTGTCTAATAATCTATCTATCTATCTTTCTATCTATCAATGAATCTATCTATCTATCAATCAATTTATATATATATTTGTCTATTTATCTATCTATTAATCTATCCGTCAAACTATCTATCTATTTGTCTTTCTATCCATCTATATTTCTATTTATGTGTGAATTTGTTTATCAGTTTGTCTGTCTATTTGTCTGCTACCTGCCTGCCTAATTTTCTACTTACCTGAGTGTCTATCTCTCTTTCTATCAATCAATCAATCTATCTATCTATTTATCTATATGTCTATCAATCATTCTATTTATCTATTTATTTTTCTATCTATTTGTATATCTATATGTTTGTCTATCCTTCAATCTATCTATGAATATATCTATCAATCTATATATCAATCTATCTATCATTCTGTCTATTAAGCTATCAATCTATCTATTTATCTATCTAACTATCTATCTAACTGTCTATCTATATGTCTATCTATCTATCTTTTTATATATTTGACTACATATCTATCTATCTATGCCTCTATTTATCTATCTATTTGTCTATCTATTTGACTATCTATTTATCTATCTATCTTTCTTTTAATTTGTGTATCAATCTGTATAACTATTGATATATCAATCTATGTATGAATTTATTTATATAACTATCTATATATCTATCTATGTATTTGTCTATCAATGTGTCAATCTAATTATTTGTCTATCTCTCAATCTATGTGTCAATCTCTTTATCTACCTACCTAATTGATGTATGCCTCTCTGATTGTTTTTTTATCTATTGTTTTTTTGTTTGTTTTCCTATCTATTTATTTGTCTATTTGTTTATCTATCTGTGTGTCTATTTATCAATGTGTCTATTTATCTATCTATCTATATGTCTATATATACGCCTCTCTATCAATATATATATATATCTATATCTCTGTCTATATATATATATATATATATATGTTTCTACTTGTCTATCTATTTGCCTAACTATTTTCTATCTCTCCATCTATCAATCTATTTATCTATCTATCTATATGTATATCTATATGTCTGTTATGTATATATCTGTTTGTCTATATATCTATCTATGTATTTATTTATTTATTTATCTATCTATCTATAAATCTTTCTATCTATATTTCTGTCTATGTATCTATTTATGTATCTGTCTATCTTTTTGTCTATCTATTTGTTTGACTATATGTCTGTCTATTTATCGATCTTTCTATCTGTGCTTATCTATCAATCAATTTATCTATCTATCCATTTTAAAATCAATCTATCTATCCATCTGTCCATATATATTTCTATCTATCTGTCTATCTATCTATCTATTTGTCTATATATCTATCCATATATATATATATATATATATGTCTATCTATCTATCTATCTCTCAATCTATTATGTCTATATATCTTTATATCTATATATCTACCTATCTGTTTATCTATCTATATATCTATTAGTCTATCTGGTTATCTATTTATCTAATTATGTATTTGTTTATCTATCTATCTATTTGTATATCTGTATAACTGTTTATCTTTTTGTCTTTCTATCTATCTATTTATAATTCTGTCTTATTTATCTATCAATCTATATGTTTATATCACTATTAAAAAATATTTGTTTAGCTATAGAATTTAGCTAGTGAAATAATCACAAGTTAATTAGCAAGGCGTTAGCTAGGGAATATTATGAGATGTTTGATTTTACATTGAATTATAAATTATCACTGGATTTGTGATGGATTAGATTTGGAAATTTTTGATTGAAAATTGTCCCTAGCTACTATTATCATAAATTTTCACGTAGGGGGTGGTGGGCATTTTAGCAATGATTTTAGAAATGGATTTTCTCTTGTTAATTAATTAAAGGTAAAATCACTTGCTAAATAATATTCTGAATTTTTTCTTAATGATTTTATATTTAATTACTAGCTATTTTTCCTTAAATGATAATTTTCACAAAATAGATGCATTTAGCTATGAATTTTTTTTCTAGCTATTTTGGCTTGGGATAATTTTCATCGCAAATCTATAATGATTTAATTTTTTTATATTATTTGTTTTAATATTTTATATAATTTGTATATTAAAGGTATGTCATGGTTTATGGATGAGAAATCCTTGAAAATAACATTCTTCTCATATAATTATAAAAACTAGATATTATAAATAAATATTTTATATTAATATTGCCAAAAACAACTATTTTTATGATTATAAAATTTTAAAAAAAGTATACATAATATTTTTCCGAAAAATTTAATTATGATATTTAAATATTTGTATTTAAAAAACATTAAATAATTAATTATATAATTATTATCTTTTTTATGATATTTTAATTAATAAATAAACATATATAAAAATTACTACTAATAAAAAGCTAAAATATTTAATTGTATGATTAAATAAAAAATTTTTAAACATATATGAATTAATGAATAAACAAGAATATATTTATATTTTTTAAAATAAAAAATATTTTTATGATTATAGGAATTTTTTTAAAAAATTTACTAGAAGATTTGAAATTTTTGAATTATAAAAAATTGAAAATTTTCAAAAAATTTTAAAAAAAATAAATTGCTTTTTAAAGATAAATACATAGATGTTTTAATTATATTAAAAAAAATCTTGATGATTTAAAAAATAACTATGTTAGTGTGGTTATTAAAAGGACACTTCAAGTATTTTTTTCGGATTTTTAAAGAGTTATTTAAAATATTACTAATGAAATTTCTTTGTCCTTGTCCTAAAAATACTTAAAATTTTGTTATCCCTATAAACACTTTTGAAAAGTACTACCAAACTGACCTTAAGTTGATTTGAATTTAAATTTTATTTTTTGTCCCTACTGAAATTTATAAGAATTAAGCAATTGAATAAGATATTTTCTATATTCTTATAATATTTCATTTTTATTAAAATAATAAATATAACTTTTTTTATTTTACTTCTCACTTTAAGTAATTTTTAGAATTTTATAAATTATACTTTTATATCAAATAATATGAAATTTAATGCCTATATAATTATTTCATATTATATTCATGAAAAATAAATTGAATTCATAAAAAATTATAACCATAATATGTGTGTGTGTGTGTGTGTTACTTGATTATAATATATTATTTTTTTATTTATGAAATAATATTATTTATGGTTGAATAAAAACCTGTTTCTTTTTTTTTTTTATATTATTTAATTTTTATAATTTTAGTTTACTTTTATATATTTGTCTCTTTTTTTTAATATTTACATTCATTTTTTTATTTATAGTTTCCATGATAATTTAAAAATACTAAGGCATTCAAGCACTTAACCTTTTTATCTATCTTTCTGAAGAGGAAGAGAGGAGAAGTGAAATGGGACTACATGAGCACGTGAAACTCATAATCTTACCTCTTCTTGTTACCGAGCAAGATTAACAATGCTCTTCTCCTTCAGAAAACTAATTACATTTCTATCTTTCTCTCAATTTGTTTTCCACTAGCAGAGGTTGGTTGATACAGATTAATTGGTTTTAATTTTTTTTTTCATTTTCCCTTAATTTTTTTTCTTCTTTTTTCTATTTTAACATCACTTATATGATTTTGACTCTTCACTATGAGTGAAACAATATATGGTTAGTGTAAACTTTGTTCTTTTAATGATTACTTTTTTTGGGTTTTATGGATTTCAAATACAAAATGTATACTTATTATTTTCCATTTCTATAACTTAAGAAAAAAAAAGTATGCATATTGTTTTGTGCTTCTGTAACTTAAAAAAACACCATGAGAGATCAAATTTAACTTTTCTAGAGTTAAATTTGATCTATATGGTATTAATGATAAAATATGAACCGCATATGCCATTTTGTGCTAGATCTTGTAGTTTAAAAACAAAGTAATTCAAGTTCATCAACTGATTCTAATGTGATGTATCTGTTTCACTTGAATATTGCTACGATGCAGGTTGTCGGTGTACAATCTGTCATTAACTGATAATCTAGTTTCTGATTCCCAACAAATCATAATTTCTTTATTTATGAATGATTATAATGTGGTTCATCTGGCTTTACATTCGAGTTTATGTTAGAAGAATATGAGTATTTCTTAGAAACTAATCTTCTTTGTTTTGGATTTTAGAATTGGTTTTAGTCTTGATGGCATCATATCTGCATTTTCTTTTTCTTCTCAGCTGATCTCTACTATATTTTTTATTGAGTTTTATTTCTAATTTGGAATTTGAATTCTACAAATTTAGCAATTCTTTTTTTTTATTTCAATTGGACATATGATTCTATGCATGTTTTTTTAGACTTGCACCGTAATATTCAAAATTTGACTTGATCATCTTTTTTCATTTTTTTTATTTTTGCTTTTTCCTGGATCTGCACCACAAGCTTAATATTCTCATTTGCTATAAGAATAAATGAATATAAAAAAACTTATTGAAATAAGAGGAAGTACATATAATTGGAGAATTAGAATGCAAATACACCCATAGACTATGTTGTGCTCCAATTATCACCTAAATCATCATTGTTTGATTTTTTATCTATAATGATGAAATATCTTCTACATGTGCATATATAATCTTTCTCTATATTTCTTTATCTTTCTTTCTCTCTAAATATATATGTATGTATATCTACATTGATTTGTTGTTCGTTGTAGGGGTTCTTTGTTCATCAAGAGCAATGGGAAGACAGAGAAGCTTGATACTAGTCTTTTAAAGTCATTTGTGAGTCAGTTGAAAGTCATAGAATCACTGAGAGGTCTTGCAGGCTCTTCAATCGAGATCAAAGTAGATCAATTCTAAGATCATGAAACTTTCTTTACCAAAGGAACACTCTAAAGGTTTCAAACAAGACCCACCAATTGTTTTTCTAACCAATGTTGATTGCCACTTTTTCATTTGAGGGTTAATGCAGTTTGCAGTGCACCTAAAGTTTTGGAAACTTTTTATGCATTTAATGAAGAGATGTCCCAGCTGGAAGTAGCCTAGAAAATTTACTCTCAGGTAGTATTACTTTTTTTAATACAATCTACTTTTTAAAGAAAAAATTATTCGAAATTTTATTTACATGGTAAGTCTCATGGAGTTCTTAACTTTGTATTCAGGGAGCTGGAGAACATTCTCCAGGTCCCTTTCCTTCACATCACTCCTCAAAATACACACTATATTGTACTCTACTTTATATTCAAGCTCAACTGATGGATTCAATTCCATTTTTAATGATAGTCCATTGATATTGACTGCTTTGCCTAAATTAAATTAAAACAAATCATGTTTTGATGCGATGATACATTTATTCTCTCAAAAGCAATAAGTCTTGGTTTCAAGACAATTATATATGACCTTTTTGATATATCAATGGTAAGATTTGTTGAGAGATATATTTATATACCATTTTCTAACCTTATGTTAGCCAAGAAACTTGTGCATTGAGTACTCATACATGTTTACACAAACCAAGCTCAATTGATTGGTTAAATGCCATTTTTTTTATTATAGTTATCAATATTGATTGCTTAAATTGAATTGACATTAACATAGATTATATGTATGTATATAGATATATATATGTATGTATGTATGTATGTATATATATATATATATGTATAGATATAAAGATATATATTTACATATGTATATAGATATGTATATATATAGGTATATAGATATATATATATATATATGTGTGTGTGTGTGTGTGTGTGTGTGTGTAAATATATATGTGTATATTAAATATATATATGTGTGTGTAGACATATATATATATATATATATATATATATATATATATATATATATATATATATATATGTATGTATGTATATATATGTATATGTGTGTGTATATAGACATATATATGTGTATATAGACAATACATACATATATATGTATGTATGTATGTGTGTGTGTATGTATGTATGTGTGTGTGTGTGTATGTATGTATGTGTGTATGTATGTATGTATGAATATAGATATATATGTGTGTGTGCGTGTGTGCGTGTGTGAGTGTGTGTATAATTGGGTGGTATCTGACCCATGGCAATATATTTGAACCACAAGAGGAATTAATTCTTGGCCAAAAATTTGATTATATTGATAGCTAGTTAGGAATTAGGATCGAACTCGTAATATTCATGTAGTTGTGAATTCAATACCCTACCAACCAAACCACCCTGTCATTATTAGTTGAAATTATATTTTGATTTTAAAGCATTTGCATAAAATTGAAGCCTAATTTAGATTATTTTTTAAGTCATATCATGAATTTATGAATCAAATTATTTACAAATTTAAAATTTACATGACGAATATATATTATATAATGATTTTGTTAAATGATGTTTTTTTTGAGATAATTATATTTTTATTATTTAATAGATTATATTTTATTGTGATACATCAATAGTAATATGACTAGAAATACTTAATTAAATTTGATTTCTCATAGAAGAATGAGAGATCAAATAATTGTGGTTGAAATATATGGGTTCTATTTTGATTGTCTCTAAAAATATTATTAAAAAATAACAATATATATAAACATTTATACATTTATATAATAGTATGACAATAAAAAATAAATATCTATATTTTAATAAATATAAATGTATAATATTATATATAAACATGATATGCTTAGATAAATATATAATGTTATATATAAATATTTATACATATGTATAAATGTTTATAAACATTTATACAACATTTACATAACACTATCCATTTATATAATAGTTTATATAACATTTAGTTAACATTTAGATAACATTTATATAACATATAAAATATTTATGCATATTTTAAACATTTATATAACATATAAATTTTTATATAAATTTATAATATTTATAATGTTTATATAAATGTGATATATATATACTATATAATATTTATAAAAATGTTACATATATATATATATATATATCACTACAAGAAGATATTCATTTAGCTAAGAAATTTTAGCTAGGGATTAATCCCTAGCTAAATAACAAGGGATTAGCTATGAAATAACAAGGAATTTATGATTTTTCAATGAAATAAAAATTTGAAACGGATTAGCGACAGAATATTGTTCTAAATTTTGCTCATGAAAAGTGGGGATATTAGCTATGAATTTAGTGATGGTAATTCCCTAGCTAATAAAACCTAGAATATACCGATTAATTTAACGACGGAATTTTCATAGCTAATAAAACCTGAAAGATAGCGATGGAGTTAGTGATGGAATTCCTCTAGCTAATAAAACCCGAGATATAGCGATGTTTTTAGCGAAGGAATCTCCCTAGCTAATAAAATCCAGAATATAGCGACTGATTTAATGACGGATTTAGTGATGAATTTCCCTAGTTAATAAAATCAGGAATATAACAATGGATTTAGCGATAGAATTTTCCTAGCTTATAAAATTTGGAATATAGCGACGGATTTAGCGATGGAATTTCTCTAGCTAATTACAACCAGATTATAGCGATGGAATTTAGCAATGGAATTTCCCAAGCTAATTACATCCAAAATATATTGACGGATTTAGCGACGAAATTTTTCTAGAAAATTACATTCGGAATATAGCGGCAGATTTAACGATGGTATTTTCATAGCTAATTTCATCTGGAATACAGCGACGGATTTAGTGATGGAATTTTCCTAGCTAATTACATCCGAAATATAGTGACGGATTTAGCGATGGAATTTCTCTAGACAATCGGTAATTATTTAATTTGTTTTAATTTATTATTAGTTTTTAATATTTTATTTAATTTTGATTATTTAATGTATGATAATGGTCTATAGATGAGTGATCTTTGAAAGATACAACCTCCTCGTAAAATTATAAAAAAAGAATATTATAAATAAATAATTTAAAAAATATAAAAATACAAAAAAAAATTATATTAACAATGACTAAAATAACTATTTTTATAATGTATAATTTTTTTAAAAAAAGTATAAAAAAAATTTTCTAAAATTTCTAATTAAGAAACTTAAAATTTTGTATTAAAGTAACATAAAATAATTAATTTTATAAGCATAATAATTTTTTATGATATTTTAAAAATTAAATTAACATGCATTAAAATTTATACTAATATAAATATAAAATAAGTCATTGTATGATTAAATAGAAAATATTTTCAAAAATATCTGAATTGATGAATAAACTAATAAATATTAATATTATTATAAGTAAAAATACATTTTATGATTATAGAAAATTTTAAAAAAAATAATTAATACAAAATTTAAATAAATATATAGATGTTTGCCCCGACTAAATTTTATAATAATTAAACAATTGAGTAATATTTTTACTATTAGCTTTTAATATTCAATATTTATTAAAATAATAAATATAACTCTTTTTTAATTATCTTATCACTTTAAGTAATTTATTGATTTTTAAAAATTATTAATGATATCAAATAATATGAAATTTTATGCCTTTAAAATTATTTCATATTATCTTCATAAAAATAAATATAAATTTTTAAAAATTTATAACCATAAAATATATATATTTATATATTTTTTAACATTAAGAGTATTTTATAACTCTTAGGAGAGTGGCTAGAAGACAAATCCTCATTTCATATATGTCTTATTATATAAAGTTTGTAAATTTTGTAGCTATTTGATATTTTTTTTATAAGGCTAAACATATATATTTTTTAAATTATTTATATATTTATTATTTAATTAATTTTATAATAAAAAAGTATAAGGTGTTTGTTTTTCATGTGTACCTTTCTACACGCACTTGAATTTTGTTGCAAATATTTTGATAATAAATAAAAAAATTTGCCTTTTTGTATTATATATATATATATATATATATATATATTGTTTATTTAATATTTTTATAATTAACAATTTTAATTTTTTGGTAATATATATAATCACTTGTTGTCGGGACGTGAGAGAAAACTCTAACAAGCGAAGTGGCTATGTCCCTCGAAGTCCACCTCTATCTCTCAACACCAACGCATCAAAACCTAAGCGAAGAGTAATATAAGCGAGATTTCTTATTGATTTAAGGTACGTTTTATGCCTTATTTCTTCATCGATTATCTTAATGCAAGAGTATGTGTTTTGATACTGTTATTTTTTATTCCAAAATTCTTCTTCATTAATCACCATGGTAAGCTTGGATTGCTTATATAAACTTTCACTACAAGAAAAATTCTGATTTGCAACGGAAATTATTGCAACGGACATATCTATTGCAAAACAGTAACAGATTTACAATGGAATTATAATGAAAGTATGATAAGTAAATTGCAACGGACTTGTAACGGACTTGCAACGGAAATTTGCAATGGATTCATTTCTGTTGTAAAACATGGCGGGAAAATTTGGCGCTATTCTTGGAGACGACATTGCAACGGATTGACAACAAAATTACAGTTGTTGCAATTTCGCAATAGATTTGAAACAATTTTGCAATATATTTATAAATTTCAAGGAATTTTATCAAAGATAACTTAGAATTTTATTTATTATTGAAGGTAAATTATTAACTATCAACATTTATATAGAGGGGTCATTACAAGAAATTCACAATTTACCAATAGAGTTTATCGACGAATTAAATTCCGTTGGTACTTATATTGTGTTTAATGATGTTTTTTAAGTTAACTTCTTTTTAGAAACATCATGGTAAGTAATTGATAAAAAACATCAAGGAATTTTTTAAGTTAACTTTTTTAATTTTAGAGCTGAGCAAAACGTTAATAAAACTAAAAAAATAAAATAAAAAAAATGAGAAAAAGAGAAAAAAGGGGGAGAAACAGTTATTGGAATGGGGCGTTTTTTTTTTGTTTTTTTTTGGAGGAGAGAGAGCATAAGGGGGAAGTGGGGGGAGCCAAAAACGGATGGAGGATAAAAATATTAAAAAAAACTTGTGAGAGGGAAGAAACAAAGGAGAGGATATCTAAGGAATTTGATGTCAATCGGACCATCAAATCGGAGCTGATCGATCTCAAATTTTGATATAACGTTCTACTCAACACCAGAAACCACTGGATGGTCTGCGATCGAAATTTCAATGGTCGGATTTTCGTAGATCATAAGTTATTTTTTGGAGATTTTGAAATCGGTTTTAGCATTGGTAAGTTCGAGGTAAGAGTTCGTTTAACTTCTTTAACCGTTAGATCCTTCTATATTTTGGATATGTTTGAAATAATACATAGATCTAGGTCATTAACGGTGCAGATTATATTTGTAGATTCCATTTGAATGTTATACTAGTTAGAACCGATAGTTGTTGATTTTGTTTCAATTTCTAACGATTTTAGTATAAGGCTTTGATCTTTGTTTTTAACCGTCAGATCGTTCTATATTTTGTATATGTTTGAAATAATACATAGATCTAGGTCATGAACGGTGCAGATTATAATTTTAGATTCCATTTGAAAGTTATACTAGTTAGAACCGATAGTTGTTGATTTTATTTCAATTTCGAACGATTTTAGTATAAGGCTTTGATCATTGTTTTTAACCGTCAGATCGTTCTATATTTTGTATATGTTTTAAATAATACATAGATTTAGGTCATGAATAGTGAAGATTATATTTGTAAATTCCACTTGAAAGTTATACTAGTTAGAACCGATAGTTGTTGATTTTGTTTGAATTTCGAACGATTTTAGTATAAGGCTTTGATCATTGTTTTTAACCGTTAGATCGTTCTATATTTTGTATATGTTTGAAATAATACATAGATCTAGATCATGAATGGTGCAGATTATATTTGTAGATTCCATTTAAAAGTTATACTAGTTAGAACCAATAGTTGTTGATTTTGTTTCTATTTCGCACGATTTTAGTGTAAGTTTTTGATCGTTGTTTTTAACCGTCAGATCGTTCTGAATTTTGGATATGTTTATGCTAAGACATAGATCTATATTATGAATGATGCAGATTGGATTTTGAGTCCCGATTAGTCATATTTCAGTACGGAAATAGTATCTATATTTCCGGGTTTTAAGATAGAAAATCAAAGTTTTTTTCTCTTCACTGTCTAAATTTCATCATAGGTCCGATCCCGCTTCGTCTGTGGTCTGATCTATCTGAAAATTGGAAGAGAGTTTCTTAACTCATAAATCTTCATTATGAACAGTGAAGATTATGATTTGTTTTCAAAACAGTAGTGTTTTTTTTGTCTGGGAACAGTTATTCAAACTAGGAGATTTTTTATTATTTTATTTTTGTTATATTTAACATATGATTGATTTATACTCCTATTTAGAAATTTTGTAGTTAATTTACTTAAGCCATTTACATATATTAAGTATCTATATGTACATATACTATAGTGTACTTAAGTGTACATATACATATATTAATTTACATATACTATAGTGTACTTTAGTGTACATATAATATTTTAATTTACATATACTATAGTGTTTCAATAGGAGAATATACTATTAAGTATATTCTATGTTTCTTTTTTTGTATATATGTATCTATATATACAAAATTTCTATATGTAATTTACATATATAAGTACATATATTCTATGTAAATGAGACTGTTCATATACATATATATAAGTATATACTTATATATACTTATATATGTACATATATATGTACATATATATATGTATCTATACTTATATATGTCATTCATATACATATATATGTACATAAACGTATATATGTACATATATATACTTATATATGTACTTATATATACTTATATATAAGTATATGAATAAAAGTATCTACATGTACTTATATATGTAATTTACATATATAAGTATATATAAGTACATATAAGTATAAGTACATATATAAGTACATATATAGTATATATTTGAGCTCTATATTAATTTACATATACATATATTCTATATACATATATATAGAATATATTATAGTGTAATTTACATATACGATGCTTGAGATAGTTAATTTCAAAAGTCATAAAAGTTGGGTGAGAATATCCATTCAAGCTTACAAAGAATGAAAGGTAAGTCATTCTCCAGTCTCACAATGGCAGCTATTTTGATTGTGGTTGCAGTTAGATGTTTGAAGAACAAACTAAGTTTGGTAATGACCTTCCAACCACTTAGAAGAAGTATTTCACATAAATCAATTAGTATTAATCATTACATAAATACATGATAGACATGACTTTTTATTCCAAATAACTTAAAATTCTTTATATCCATACATCTGCCCATATTTGACACATTTCCATCAAAGAATTTTAAATTTTTAACTCATTCACACAATGTCTGTCTTGCCTTATTATCAAGTGTGTAACAAGCTTTAGGGTATTTTTTGTAGCCTGATTTTGTTTAAATTCAGGATGCCGATAGTAATCATTCAACTCTTATCTTGATTTTAAAGTGTCTTTTGTTTTTCTATATACATTAATGACAGTGTTGAAAACATTCTCAAATACATTTTTTAATATGCGTTACATCTAAGTTAAGAAGAATTAAATTGGGCTGCCAATAGGGCATGACCCAAAAAATTCTACATTTCATCTAGCCAAATATTTTCTATATACATTAATGGTGCGACTGTCATCACTATTTTGTTTTTTCATAATGCAATTTTATTTCAGTGGAATGGATGATTTGTAGGTAAAACATTATGATGGTTATCAACCATAACTGTTTACATTGAATTTGAGGGTAAATGTATTAAACTTGTCCATGCAATACGGGCATGCAAATCATAGTGCAGTACTCCAACCATACAATATTAAATAACCAGGAAAATTACTAACCATCCACATAAGGGCTACCCACATTATGAAATTTTACTTCTTTGAGATGTCATATGTATTCACTCTCTCACAAATTATTTAACTCTGCTATAAGAGGTTGTATGAAAACATCCATAATGTCTTTTGAATTTTTTTGCCCTTGAACCTATTTTGACATAAACATATATTTCTACTTCATACACAACTATGGAGGCAATTATAAGGTGTCACTATCATTGGTCATGTTGAATATTTGAAGGAGTAAGCTTCTCACTTCTCAATAAAGATCAAAGACCAAAATTTCTACTATAATTCAACTCAATCTTTGAATATTAAAATAAATAGGGTATACAAAATTAATGGAATGAAGAGCCAATTCCAAGAACTCTTGGCTAATTAATTAATAAAGAAATCAGACATGAACAAAAACATATTTGGACTATAAAATATATCATACAAAGTATTCAACTAGAAAACATAGATGTGAATCAAACTACAATTATAGATTTCTAGCTTTACAAATCTAGAATTATTAGAAATACAAAAAATTACAGACATTAACATTAACATAATTTGTGTAAAATTGCAATCAACAGATTATTTGGAAAAGAAAACTTACATACACATCAATTTATACCTAATCAATAGGAAGGATGGGAACTTATTAATTTAGCAAAAATTATAGATATGTTCATCACTCATATATTTTTTTCAATTAAATTAAAAAAAAAGCTAAATTTTGGCAATAGCAGCCCGAGAGGGCTATTTTTTACAATACCCAAATAGTTAACGAGTAAATCAGCCAAATGGTCACATCACTTTTTTAAAAGCTTCTAAAATAGGTTAATTAATTTCATCAAACAATTACATGGCTATATTTGCATATAACTTAAAAAATCTTTTAATATACTCATATTATAATTTTACACCAAGCCAAAAAGTTCAAATATATAATGACAAAAAATAAAATGATACACATAAATACAAACAAAAAACTATACACACATACATGTGTATGTGTGTGTGTATCATATATCAAGAGTATAATCATCTGCACAAACAAATTTATTTACACATGCGAAATCTAAAATAGCTGAAAAGAAAAAAAATAAAAGATAAACATACAAGAGTATCATATATCAAGAGTATTATATTATGCATTAATGATAATTTTTGATTTTTGTTTGTCATTAATTTTTTATTGCTAATTGTTGAATTTATAAAAAAATATACTACTAGAATAACATTAAATCTAAAATATCACACCAATATTAAAGATATTTTTTTCATATGGAGATTTATGATCCAATAAACAATTTTAATTAAAAAACGTTACTTTGATATATTGATTCTCAGTAATAATCTCAAAATCAACATTAGATCATAGGCAAATTGTTGAAAATCATTAGTTGATGACGTGTTACATCTTGTTTGATTTTTTTTTATTTAGTTGTACAATATTATTTTTGATCATTTCTAATTTTTTGTATGTGTGATAAAAAATTGGCAAGTGTTTTGTATAAAGAATTATATTAGTATGCATGTTTCATTGTAAACAAAAAAAATGAGAATGTAAAGTAAACATATACAGCACTAAATAAATGACTTCACATGCATCACACATCTACTACATTGGATATATATAGTATATGCACATTTTTTAAAAAAAGAATGGTATACTCTATTACTAATCAAATTATCTATCATATTACTCATTTTAACATTATATAATGATGGAACAATTACTTATTATAAATGTATACACAAAATATGACACAATGCATGGCCAGTGTGCTTTGAGAATGCATGCTATCTTGCTCTTCTTTGAATTTAAAAAATTACAGTACCTTACTCCTATTTTCCTATTATTAGTATTTTAATCGTCCTCTTTTACTATTATTATTTGAATTTAAGAGTTAGCACACTTTCTGTTGAATTTACATCCAATAAACATTAAAAAAAATCATTAAAAGAAAAAAACTTCAGACTTCTGATTTTTCGTTAACACACAAGAACTCAAGAAAAAAGGTACCATTTAGATCACTATCAATTTTAAATTTTCAAAACTCATTACTAATTTTTAAATAAATTATAATGAAAATAAACAAATAAAATATAGTCAGAGAAAGAGATAGAGAAAGAAATGTTCTTTGTTTGATATGTAGAGATGGCTAGATGTGGGGAGAGACGAGTCATAGATGAAAAAAATTAGAAAACGAAATTATTTTATATATAACCATAAATTATATTATTTTATAAATAAATACATTTATGGTTAATAATTAAAGAAATTTGTAAGGTAATTTTTTATAATATTATTTATAAATTAATAAAATAAATTTCAATAATAAAAAATTAATTTATGGTTATAACAATGAAAAAAATAAATAATATTACTAATAACCATGAAAACAATTTATTGGTAATTAAATTTTCATATTATTTTATTTATTAAAAAACATATTATTTCATATAACCATTGATAAATTGTATACATGTATAACAAATACACAATTTATAACATCTCAATTAAAAAAAATAAATAACTAAGTAAATAATGAATAAGTGACATATCAATAATATTCAAACAAATAATAAAATAACTGACCATAAAAAAATATAATCATAACATTATCCAAAAAAATAAAATTAAAACTTAATAACTTAAAAATATAACTCATTAAAATGAGGCTACAAATAAATCCATTAATAAAAAAAACAATAGTAACCAAATTTGAACTTGTATATTACTATAACAAATGGTTTATCATATTGAACAATGTGTATGCATTATAGAGATAACTAATGATTTATCATATTACTATAATAAATGATTTATCAACTTATATATTTACTTAAAAATATCCCTCTATGATTTATCATTTCTTCAAATGATATACATTATAGAGATAATCTCTTGTGTATGCATACAAGCATCATATTGCACATAACTATTATCTTTGTTGCACATTTATATTAAAGTATAAACTTTTATATATAATGGCATATGATTATATAAATATACAAGTGTTTAGATATAATGTCGTGTTTAAATATTTTTATAAATGTTACATATATAAAAATTAAATCATGTAATACTTTTATAAATATTATATAGTATATATATCACATTTATATAAACATTATAAATATTATATATTTATATAAAAATTTATATATTATATAAATGTTTACAAATATGTATAAACATTTTATATGTTATATAAATGTTATATAAAAAATTATATAAATGAATAGTTTTTTGTAAATGTTGTATAAATATTTATAAACATTTATACATACATATGTGTGTGCGTGTGCGTGTGCGTGTGTGTGTGTATGTGTGTGTGTGTGTGACATTATATTTTTATATAAACATATCAAAGTTTATATATAATGTAATATGTTTATATATATTAAAGTATAGACATTTATATATAATGTCATAAGATAATATAAATGTATAAATGTATATATATAAAGTTATCTATTTATAATATTTTTGGAGGTTATCAAAATAGAACCCATAAACATTGAGTTTGTTTTTTCTTAAATTATAGAGGTAAAAAACATCAAGCATAATTATTTTTTCTTAAGTTACAGAAGCATAAAACAATATGCCGACATTTCGTATTTGAAATCCATAAAACCTTAAAAAATTAAATAGTAAAAGAACAAAGTTTACACTAACCATTTGTTGTTTCATTAATGGTGGAGAGTCAAACTCATATTAGTGATGTGAAAATAGAAGAAATAAGAAGAAAAATTGGGTGAAAATTTTAAAAAATAAAAACTGAATATTCTGTATAAACCAACCTCCATCAGTGGTAATCAAATTGAGAGAGATAGAAAAATGTATATAATATTTTGAAGGAAAAGAGTACTAACAATCTTACCTGATAACAGAAAGATGTAGGGCCTATAGGTTGCTCCCATATTTTTGTTTCAATCAATCAATCATGCAATCTATCTATCTATCTATATGTCTATAGATCTCTCTATCTATCTCTCTATCTAGCTATCTATATATCTATCTGTCTGTCTGTCTGTCTGTCTATCTGTCTATCTGTTTAAAAATATGTCCATTAATCCATCTATAATCATGCCTTTAAATCTATCCATCGATTTGTCGTTTAATTTATGTGACAATATGTCTATTAATAGGGCGATCATTATCAATCTACCTATCAATCTAAATTTCAATCTATCAATCAATTTGTCTATCAATCAATCAATCTATTTGTCTATCTATCTATCTATTTGTCTATCAATCTATGTATCTATCTATCTAACTATCTAAAATAATGTCTATCTATCATTTTATCTATCTTTATAAAAATCTATCTATATATTTGTCTATCTCTCTTTCTATCCAACTATCATTTTACCTACCTACCTATGTGTCTGTCTATTTATCTATCTATTTATCAATTTTCTATAATTTATCTTTCTATTTGTCTATCAATATATATTTCAATCAATCGATCTATCGATCTAAATATCTATCTATCTGTTTGTGTATTTATCTATTTGTTTGATTTTTTTGTCTATCTATGAGTCTATCTATATGTCAATCTTTCTATATGTATATATGCCTATCTATTTGTCAATCAGTGTATCTGTCTGTCTATCAGTCTATCTATTCATCTATCTACCTCTTTGTCTACTCAAGTATCAGTATACTTGACTGTGTATATGCTAACTATCTATCTACCTCATTATTTGTCTACCTTACTAGTTGTCTATCTATCTGTCTGTCTGTGTGTCGATCTATTTGTCTGTCTATCTATTTATTTGTCCATTTTTCTATACATCTTTATATTATCTTGTTTTCTATCTATCTATTAGTCTATTTGTTATTCTATCTATTTTTCTATCTCTAAGTCTGTCAGTCTGTTAGTCTATTAGTCTATCAGTCTATAAGTCTTCCATTCTATTAGTTTGTCAGACTGCTAGTCTATTAGTTTGTCAGTCTATCATTTAGTCTATTTGTCTATTTGACTATCTGTATATGTGCCTATGTGTCTAATTTTCTATCTATCTTTTTATCTTTATCACTATCTCTCTATCTCTATATCTCTCTATGTTTCTATCTCTCTATCTCTCTATTTCTCTATCTCTCCATCTCTCTATTTATCTATCTCTATATCACTATATCTCTATATCTCTATATTTTCTATCTCTTTCTTTCTATCTCTCTACCTCACTATATCTTTACCTACTTACCTACCTAGCAAGCTTCATACGTACCTAGCAATATGTCAATCTATCTATCTAAGTACTTTTGTATTTTTTTATCTATTTATCTCTCTCTCTAACTTTCTTTATGTGAAAATTCATCTATCAATCTCGTTATCACTATGTCTCTTTGTCATTTTCTCAATCAATCTATCTCTCTATCTAACCATCTACCTGTCTTTCATTCTATCTATATATCTATCTCTCTCTATCTCTCTTTCTCTCTATATGTTTATCTGTATATCTATCTATCTGTCAATCTATGTATATGTCTATCTGTATATCTGTCTATCAGTCTATCTGTTTCTTTGTCTATCATTATATCTACCTATTTATCTGACTATCTATATATCTATCTATCTATATGTACATCTATCTATTTGCCAAACTAGATATTTGTATACAACTCTATCTATCTATCTATCTATCTGTTTATCTGTCTATCTATCAAATTGTATATCTATATGTCTATCTATTTATTAATCTATTTGTCTATATGTCTATGTGTCAATAATCAATCAATCTATTTTTCTATCTATCTAACTCTATATTTTTCTAAATATATGTCTATCTATTAGTCTATCTATCTATCTATCGATCTATTTATCTATTTATCTATTAGTCTATCTTTCTATTTGTCTATTTGTCTATCTATTTATATGTCTATTTTTATATCTGTTTATCTATCTATATGTCTCTCTGTAAATCTGTCTATATATCTAGTTATATATTTGTCTATTTGTCTATTTGACTATATATCTATATCTTTATCTATCTATTAAACTATCTGTATAGTTTTACAAATCTATTATTTATCGGTCCATATGTTTATTTGTCTAATTAATTTTTTTCTATATAAGTTTTTCAACCTATCTATCTATCGAAGTGTGTATTTGATTACCTACCTATCTATGTATCTATTTTGCAATCTATTTTTCTATCTGTCTTTTTATCTATATATCTATCTGCCTATTTGTCTATTTGTCTATTTGTCTATCTGCCTATATGTGTATCTGCCAATTTGTCTTTCTATCTATTTGTCTATCTATTAGTCTATCAGTCTATCAATCTTCAATCTTTTAGACTATTATTCTATTAGTTTATTAGTTTGTTAGTCAATATATCTATCTTTCTTTCTTTCTATATGTTTGTCTATCATCTGTCTACTTATCTATCTATCTGTGTATCAGTCTATTTATCTATGTCTCTATCTATATATCTTTGTATATATTTCTCTCTGTATCTATCTATCTATCTCTTTATATCTATATCTCTTTATCTCTCTCTCTTTATATCTCTATCTCTTTAAATCTCTATATCTCTATTTCTCGATATCTCTTTATATTTATCATTCTTTCTCTCTATCTCTCTATCTCTCTACTTATCTATCTCTCTATCTCTCTACCTACTTACGTTCCTAACTACCTACCTACCTAGCTATTTGTCTATTTATCTAAATGTTTTCCCATCTATATGTCGATCTATCTTTTTGTCTATATGTCTATTCTCTATCTATCTAGCTATTAGTCTATTAGTCTATCAGACTCTCTGTTTAACTATATGTCCCTTTGCCTCTTTGCCTATATTTTTGTCTATCTCTTTATCTCTCAATCTCTCTCTAACTATCTGACTATCTGACTATCTGTCTTTCTATCTATCTATTTATCTATTTATCTATCTATCTATCTATCTACCTATATGTCTATCTATCTATATATCTATTATTCTATTTATCAATCAATCAATCTATTTATCTATCTATCTGTCTATCTATTTATCTATATATATCTCTATCTATCTATCATTATGTCTATTTGTCTATAGGTCTATATGTCTATCTATCTATATGTCTGTCTATCTATCTATCAATCAATTTATTTGCCTATCTATCTATCTATCTATATGTCTGTCTGTCTATCTGTCTATCTATCTATATGTATATCTATCTAACTGACTATCTGGTTAACATTCTATCTATCTATCTATCTATATGTCTAGCTATCTATAAATCAATCAAACTATCAAACTATCTAACTATCTAACTATCTATATGTCAATATGTTTATTTGTCTATCAATCTACCTTTCTATCAGTCTGTCTATCTGTCTATCTATCTATTTATCTTTCTATTTTAGATTTATCTATTTTTCTATCTTTTTATCTGTCTATCAGTCTATTTGTGTATATATATATTTGCATAACTATCTATTTATATCTTTATCTATATATCTTTATATCTATCTATATGTCTATCAATATCTCTCTATCTATCTATCTATCTATTAGTCTAAATGTATATATGGCTATTTTTGTCTATTTATCTATCTATTTATCTATTTGTCTATCTATCTATTGGTGTATATATTTATCCACCTATCTATCTATCTATGCATCTATGTGTATATCTGTCTCTATTATATTTGAGTATCTTACTATATATCTATTTATCAATTATTTTATCTATCTTTTTATCTTTTTGTTTATTTGCTTATCTATCTATCTATCTATTTTTATATCTATATATCTATCTAACTGTCTATTTGTCTATCTACCTATATGTCTATTTTTTTATTTTTTTATCAATGTAACTATATCTGTCCATATGTCTATCTAACTATTTATATATCTATCTATTTATATATCTATCTACCTATTTGTCTATTTACATTTTTTTTGTATAACTAACCATCTATCTATCTATTTATTAATCTATCTATCTAACTATCTATTTGTGTATCTATTTATCTATCTATTTGCCAGTCTTTCTAACTATCTGATTAACTATCTTTCTATCTATATGTATATTTATCCATCTATTTATCTATCTAACTATCTATTTATATATTTGTTTATCTATTTGTCTATATATCTATCTATTTATAAATCAATATGTATATCTTTCTATCTATCTATGTATTTGTCTATTTGTGTAATAATCTATTTATCTATTTAACTATCTATTTATCTAACTATCAAACTCTCTATCTATATGTGTATATATCTATTTATCTATCAATCTATGTAACTATATATGTGTGTGTGTGTGTGTGTGTATCTTTCTATTAATATTTTTATTAATCTTTCTAGTGATCAATCTGTTATCTATCTATCAATCTATCAATCAATGAATTTATCTATCTATATATTTATTTTTTATCTATCTATCTATCTATCTGTTTAACTATCTATATCGATTTATTTTTTTGTCTATCTATCAAGCTATCTGTATATTTATCTGCCTATGAAAATGTCGAAAAAACTTTCATTCTATCTATCTCATTATCTATCTATCTTACTATATGTCTATCTAACTTTTTATCTATCTATCAATTTGTCTCTCTCTATTTATCAATTATCTTTATATCTATGTCTTTTTGTCTACCAATTTATTTTATTGTCTATCTATCTATCCGTCCGTATATTTTTCACTCTATATATTTGTCTTTTTGTCAATTTGTCAATCTGTCTATATGCCTATCTATATGTCTATTGATCAGTTTGAATTTCGATATATCTTTCTATCAGTCTATCTATATGTTCTAACTTTATATCTATTTATTTATCAATCAACCAATCTATCTTTCTATTTGTCTGTCTAGATGGCTATCTTTATGTGTGTGTAGATATCTTTTTATTAGTTTATCTATCTATCTGTTTGTTTATTTTTCTATCTATCTATGTATTTATTTAATTATCTATCTTTTTATCTATATATATATATATATATATGTTTATCTATATGTCTATATATGTGTCAATCTATCTACCTATCTATTTATCTATCAAGCTGTCTATCTAGCTTTCTATCAATCTGTCTGTCTATCTATTTTTTTATCTCTATCTATTTGCCTATCTATCTTTCTACTATCTATATATCTATCTACATTTCAATCTATCCATCAATCTATTGATCAATCTGTCTATCTATTTATGTATGTGTCTATCTATCTATAATTCTATTTGTTTATCTATCTATCTATGGATCTATCTGTTTAACTATATATCTATCTATCAACTATTTATCTATCTATTTGTCTGTCTATTTATCTAACTTTCTATCTATCTATTTATCTATCTATCTATCTAACTGTCTATATATTTATCTATCTATGTGTCTTTTGAACTATTTATCTATTTATCAATAAGTCTATGTATCTATCTATGTGTCTTTTGAACAATTTATCTATCTATCAATAAGTCTATGTATCTATCTATGTATCAATCTGTCTATATATATATCTACCAATTTGTATATGTATCTATCTATCTGTCTATCTACTTACCTACCTATTTATCTATCAATTTCTATATATATATATATATATATGTGTGTGTGTGTGTGTGTGTGTGTGTGTGTGTGTGTGTGTGTATCTATGTGTCTATTTATCTGTCTATCTACCAATCTATTTGTCTATCTAATTATCTATCTAATTATCTATCTTTTTGTATATAAATCAATCAATCTATCAATCTATTTGTCAATTTATTTTTACCTGTCTATTAATCTATCTATCTATGTAACTATAAATCTATCTATCAATTTATCTATCAATTTGTCTATTAAACAATCTATCTAGCTATCTATCTTTATGTATATCTATTTGTCTATCTATCTATATGTCTATTTATTTATCAATCTATATGATTATCTATATATCTATTTATCTTTCTACATGTCTCTCTATCTATATGTTGATCTCTCTGTTTGATTGTTTGTATGTCTATCTATCATTTGGTCTATTTCTCTATCTATCTCTCTAGCTATATGTCTATCTATATATCTATCTATCGATCTGTCTGTTTGATTATCTGCCTATCTATCTATCTATATATCCATTATTTATATGTTTATCTATCAATCTATATATCTATCCATATTTCTATCTATCGATTTATTAATTTTTTTATCTATTTATCTATCTATCTATCTGTATATCTATCTTTCAATCAATCAATATATCTATCTATCTATCTATCTAGCTATCTATCTCTATATCTATCTATCTATATATCTCTCTATCTATTTGTTTATCTATTTGTATAACTATTTGTCTATCAGTCTTCCTATATGTCTGTCTAGCTATATGTCTATCATTTTGCCTATTTATATAACTGACTATGTATTTATCTATCTGTATATGTATCTACCAATATATCTATCTATCTATCTATCTTTCTTTCTATTTGTAATTCTATAAGTCTATATATCTGTCTATCATTATTATTAGTTGTCATTTTTTCTATACATCAATCTATCTGTTTATCTTTCTCTCTATCTATTTGCTTATCTATCTTTTCTGTCTATTTTTTTATCTATCTATCTATGTATATATCTATCTAGATTTTAGTTTATATATATGTCTATCTATATAACTATATTTATATCAATCTATTTGTCTATCTATCTATTTGTCTATCTATCTTTTTGTCTATCTATGTATCAGTCTATCTATATGTCTATCTATCTTTCTATCTTTTTTTCTGTCTATCATTCTATATAATTGTCTATCCACCTATCTATATATCAGTCTATAAATCTATCCATCAATCTGTCTATCAATCTATCGATCAATATGACTATCAATCTATCTATTTATTTGTGTATTTATCAATCAATCAATAAATCATTCTAGTTGTCTGTCTATCTATATATCAATCACTCAATCTATCTATCTATATTTCTATCAATTTGTCTTTCAATCTCTCGATAAATCAGTCTATGAATCTATATATCGATATGTCGATCAAAATTTTTATCT
Organism: Sapria himalayana; assembly: GCA_029783825.1. Lineage (NCBI taxonomy): Eukaryota > Viridiplantae > Streptophyta > Magnoliopsida > Malpighiales > Rafflesiaceae > Sapria > Sapria himalayana. Next base: position 453,097 of record JAREIK010002685.1, read on the forward strand.
ATCTATCTATTTATCATTTTATCTATTTATCTAACTTTTTATCTATCTATATTTATATCAATCTCTTTATCTATCATACAATCTTCTTTAAATCTATCTACCTATCTATCTATTTGTATATCTATCTAACTATCAATTTTTAAATCTATCTATCATCTATCTAACTTTCTATATATATATCTATCTATCTATCTATGTATCAATCTGTTTATTAATTTGTCTATCAATATGTCAATCAAATTGTATTTCAATCAATCTATCTGATCTATCTATCTTTATTTATATCTATCTATTAATCTATCTATCAATAAATCTATCTATCTATCTATCATTCAATCAATATATCTATCAATTTATCTATGAATCTATCTATCAATCTTTTTTTAATCTTTATATTAATCTATCAATCAATCTATATATCTTTCTATCTATCTGTCAATCTATCTGTCAAACTATATGTCAATCTATGTGTCTTTCTATCTTTATTTCTATTTATCTGTCATTTTTTATGTATATATCTATCTAACATTCTATCTATCTCTCTATTTTTCTATCTAATTGTTTATCAATCTACTTGTTAATCTATTTATCGATCTATCCATCAATGTGTCTATAAATCTATCAAACAATCTATCTACCACTTGTGAATCAATTTGTCTATTATTTTGTCTACAAATCAATCTATTAATCTATCTATTTATATATCTATCTATCTCTTTATATATCTATCTATCTTTCTTTCTATTTATCTATATCTCGATTTGTTTATCTATTTATCTTTCTATCTGTCTATTTATCTATCTATCTATCTATCTATTTATATATCAATCTTTTATCAATTTGTCTATCTATCGGTCTATAAATCTATCTATCAATGTGTCAATCAAACAATCCATCTAGGTGTCTATCTAGCTATTTGTCTATCTATCAATCTATCTACTATTTTAACTTCTATCTATCTATCTGATTAACTATCTCTCTATCTATATGTATATCTATCCATCTATTTATCTATCTATCTATCTATCTATTTATATATATAGACAGATAGATAGAAAATTGGTAGATTGATAGACTAATAGACATATAGATAGAGTTATAAAGATAGATATTCAAATTGGCCAATAGATAGGCAGGTAGATAGATAGATAGATAACATATAGATAGACAGAGAGATAGACAAAGAGACATATAGAGAGATGGACGAATAAAATGATATATAGATAGGAAATAGATGGATAGACAAAAAACAACCATAAAATAGTTTGATATACATATAGACAAATAGACAGATATATAGATAGACACAAAGAAACATAAAGACATAAATTGACAGATAGATAAATAAATAGATAGATAATTATGCACTTATAAAATTAAATTCATAGACTGATATATATATATATAGACATATAGATACATTTATAGATTGATATATAGATAGATAGACTAATAGTAATATATATAGACAGATAGATAGATAGATAGACAGACAAACAGGTATATACATAGAAACATAAAAAAAAAATACAAATAGATAGATAGACAGTTACATAGATTGATATATAGACATATAGACATATAGACACATCAACAAATAGATAGCTAGAGAGATAGACATATAGATAGATAGACGGATACATATAAAATAGAAAGACAAATAGACAAATGGATATATAGACAGATAGATATATAGACAGATTGACAATAGATAGATTTAAAAATTGATAGATAGAGAGATATAAAGATAAACATATAAACGGATAGACATATAGACAATTAGATAGATTGATAGATAGATACATATACTTATATACTAATAACTCAAATATAGATAAAGAGATAAAGACATAGCCATATAGACAAATAGATAGATAGATAGATAGACAAATATACAAATAAATAGATAACTACATATATATATATATATTTACATATAAATATATGGACAAATAGATAGATAGACACATAAAGACATATATAGATAGTCAGTAGGTAGATAAACTATGATTGATAGAAAAATCAGTTAGTTAGATAGTTAGACAGATGGAAAGATAAAGATAAATATAGAAAGATAGTTAGATAGTTAAACAACAATAGTAGTAGTGCCTGCAGCAGCAGCTACACCGGAAGCAGTGGTGGTAGTGGCGGTAGTGGCGGCAACGACAGTAGTGATGATAGTGGTAGTAGTGGCGGTAGCGGCAGTAGCGGTGGAAATGGCAGCACCGACAGTGGGGGCAGTGGCGGCAGTAGTGGCAATGTCATGCAACGGTAGCACCGACAGTGGGGGCAGCGACTGTAGCCACTACAGCTGCTAGCAGCGTCAGCTTTAGCTTTAGTGGCGGTGGCGGCAGTGATATTAGCAGTGATATTGGCAAGGATAGCAATAACAGTAGTAGTGACAGGAGCGGTAGTGGGAGCATCAGCAACAACACCAAATGAGGTATATACGTTCAAATAAAGACAATATATACATATGAATTAAGTCAGTATATACGTACATATAATACTGCAATATTTTCTATACATATATATTGAGTATATTTGTACTCAATTTATATGTACACATAATACTACTGTTTTTAAGTACATATACAGTAGTAATATATGTACGAGTGAAATGCTACTATATATTTACATATATACTGTAGAATTATATATGTATCAAAACATAACTTTTTTTAATTTGACTCAGTAGTTTAAATTTCTTACAGATATGATACCGCATTGTTCCTCATACAAAACTTTTATAAGTGATGAAATTTTTCACTAGACAAAACATGTCGTGACTCGGATAGCTTTGTCGCATTAGAAAAATATTGATCAGAGGAGCAGAGGGAGAGAAAGCAACATCAATGAATGGATATATTATACTTTATGTACTATTGGTAGATACATTGATGAATAAGACTAATTATATTTTGTTATTTTATTGTTTCAATTATGTCAAATATTGAATTAGAATAAGATATTAAATGATTTTATTTTTTGTTTATTATAAATTATTTATAGTTTCAATTTTTTTTTTCAATTTGATATAAAAATATTATATTATTTGAATTAAATAATTTTAAAATAAATTAAATTCTAAAATTATTTTTGAAATTAAAATAACTAGGGAACAATCCCTTACTAAATTAGCAAGGGATAAATCCATTTCTAAATTAGCAAGGGATAAATCCATTGCTAATTTAGCTAGGGAATTTTCCGTATCTAATTTAGCTAGAAAAATCTTAAAAGTAGTATAGGATTTTCCATCGCTAAATTTATTTAGCTAGGGACTATTTCTGTCACTAAAATTAATCGACCAACACGTTAGTTTGGGATTCTTCCGTCATTATTTTTATTTAGTGACGGAAAATCTCATTTAGCTTGCTAATTTAGCTAGGGAATTTGTCTATTTTAGCAAGAGATTTTTCCGTCACTAACTTTTTAGCTAGGGACAATTTCCATTGCTAAATTTTACCTAGAATCACTTTAGAGAGGGGAGCTATCCGTCGATGATGCATTGATATATCACGTTTAGCGATGGAAATTGCTGATTTAGCTATGGAATTGTCCCTAGCTAAATGTGATTTTTCTTGTAGTGTGTATTGAACATACAAAATACATGTTAAATATGAAGATGTATAAGAATCTGTCTAAATAATCCAATATATTGATGTTTTTTGGAATGGAACTAAATCTAGGTAACCATTGGATAAATACACTTGTAATATTCAATTTAGTTTTAATTGTTTGTTTAATTTTGATGGTTCATATTTGAAAAGAAACCAATTGTGTCATTGATATTGTTGCAAAACATAATAATAAAAATGTATAACTATGTGTGCAATCACACATGTAACTATGTTTTATAATTAAAACTTATAACAATATATATATATAACTATATGTTTAACTGAATTTGTATAACTATTTATAAATATTTGTATAACTATATAAACTCTTTATAACTATATGTAACTATATTAGTAACTATGTAAACTATTTTTATAACTATATTTTTAACTATATAATAATTTATAACTATATGTATAATTCTATATATATATTTTTCTAACAAAATATACTATATGTATAATAATATATAACTATATATAATTGTATTTTACTATATGTATAACTATAAAAATATTATATATAACTATATCTTTAACTACATACATATTTATCACTATATGTATAATTAAATATAATTATATATAACTCTATTTATAATTAAATATATTAGAGGTATAAGAATATATAACTATTAATAATTGTCTTTTACTATATGTATAACTACTTTTATAAATAAAAGGATGATAACATATAACTATATATAACTTTTTAAAACTATATATATAACTATATATTACTATGTATAATTATATGTAACTATATTTATAACTATATGTATAATAGTTTATGATGACTATATATAACTATGAACTATTATAACTAAAAAAAGTATTTTACCAATCAAATTTTAGTAAATGGATTAAATCTAATAATAGATTACCATATGATATTTTTTAAATGATAAGATCACACTCTTTTGATTACCACTAGAAATAACAAAAGGCTTGGCTGGTTCTCCTGGTGTTGGGAAGAGCATGTTAGCTTCTGATGTTGTGAGACGAACAAATAAATGGTCCCACGCAGACACAGCCTCATTTTCTGATTCGAAGCCATTAGACATTCCCACGGTCTTTCCTATGGATGGGTTCCATCTTTACAGATTCCTGCTGGATCAAAAAGAGGCTAAGCTTCTATTAACTTTGCATGCATTCTGAAATACTTTATTTTTTCCTTCTCTCTCTCTCTCTCTCCAAACATCATTACTGGCAATCATTTAGATATTTGTTGAAGTTTTTGTGGTCATCAATCTAGTTAAGCTGAAAAAGACCTCGACATTAATATGTGCACTCTTTATTAGCTATTTTATCCCAAATATCTTTTTATTAAATTATCACTATCACTTCAATTTTTATTTAATATATTGAAATAATATGTTTTCAAGTTTGTTCTTGACACTCTTAATTTGTGCAGATTTGTGTTGTCGCTGATTAGACCCATGACTACATTTTATCATTCATCGGTGGAATTAAACTATTGAATTGTTAATTATCATCATGATTTCTAATGAAATTCAATTAAATGTGTTCATTCTGCTTATTCTCTTTCTCTTGCATGTTCATAGTTTCAATGATGATGACTGGCTGAACATGATGAACTAGGGCTATTACAAGCCATCTTTCAAGGGGCATCTTGGTCTGCAACTTATACCTAGTGTGGAAGACCACAACACAAAGCCTTTCTTACCAGGACATGATCTTAACAACTTTATCATTAATGCCAAAAATCCATTCCATCCCCACGAATGCATTGTCTCCAACACTTCTATTGCACTACATTACATGAGAAATGGCTGGATAAACCAAAGAGATAAGTTTTTGAACATGTTACCTCCAAATGCTTCTTATCCTGTTCTCAGAGAAACTTATGGAGCTTAACCATTGTAGATTCTACACCTACATGATTCTTTGCAGGATGAAAAGATTTGAAAGATCGATCAGCCAAGAAATGACAAACAATATGGCCAACCTAAGATAAAGCTAAGTGGGGATCCACAATAACATCAAAACTAGATAAACCATGGAAACCAAATGATCCAAACTCCATTCTTGTTCCATGTTTGAAAGCTCCAATGAAATGCTTGGACATGGTCATCAATAGCAATGACATGGATATCTCTGGCATTCCCATACCAGTATGCACTTGCACAGGGAAGTCTCAACAGTGCTATCGATGGGGTTAAGGTGGGTGCCAATCTGCATGCTGCACAACTAGGACATCGATGTATACCCTACTTTTGATCATGAAAAGAAGAGGAGTCAGAATAGCTAGAAGGAAAATGAGTCAAGATGCCTTGCTATATGAAGTTTTCAAAATTTTGCAGCCATTTGTTTTTTTTTAATATTTGGAAGACAAAACATCTAATTTTTGAAGTTTTGTTCCTCTTTTTTTCTTTGAATATGAATTATTTTTATGGAGTGCATATTGTTTTTATATAGTGCATATTATTTTTATGGAGTGCATATTAAAATGTTCTATAGTTATGGTGACACATACAACAAAGTGATGGTCCTTACTTCTAACTAAGATAGGAACCATATGACAGAAGAAGCTACAGAATTGATGGACTAATACAATAAAGCAAAGCAATTAAAATCGCCCGTGCAAGCTCATAGAGAAGGGAAGAAATGTTCTAAAAAAGCCACACTAGTGCATGGTGCGGTGGAGGGTGGCAGGGCAGAGCAAACCCCTTATAGACTTTTGGACCGGGAGAAAATTCTGGTTGCGGGGAGGTAGGATGCAAACATTGATGCGCCAACCCTGGCTCATTGCTTGTCTTCCAGGTTTTCCTCTAAGAGATTTTAGATATATTTTTGAAAATTTAAATAATATTCGTATTTCTTATTAATGTTGATCGTGATGTTTTCTGCCTTCTTTGTGAAGTATAAATGGGATAATACTTTACCTACTATTCTATATCTATATCTATACCTATAAGACATCCATATATACTATAGTTTATATGTATATATACTGAAATATATATGTACATATATACTATAGTATATATGTACATATATACTTAGTATATATACATATACACTATAGTATTATGTGTACATATATACTATATATAACTATTTTATTGATGAGCATGATGTTTGTGATATTGCTTATGTTTTGCTGGGTCCTATGTTCTCTACTTTATCAATTGATACGTTGTTTTATTGATAGCTATTTTGAGGAAGAATTATCATGGCATACACATTGAGACATGCCTAGCACACACAAGTACACTTCGAGAGTGATATCGAGGTTATTCATCCTAAGAGTTGCCCTAATAAAAATAACATGGTATATAAGGGCATTGTTTGTATGAGGTTATTCATCTAGTATATTATATTTATTTTAGGTTGTGTGATTTTTGGTAATGACCATTTCCTTGCATTAATGATTCAGTTGAACTAGAAAGGTGTAATATATGGACAAGATAAAAAAATATGAGAAGATAGGAAAATAGTGTGTGCATGTGTGTGTGTGCGTGTATGTGATTGGACACATATAGTTATACTAAATTCTTGCTGTATGCATGTATTTTGCATATATACATGCTTATGCATTTTAAGTAAATGCAGAGAAATATCTGATGCATACTTGCATGATAGTATCATTCATTAGTTTTTTTATTACTGAATATTGCTGACCATCTCTGTTAATTCCAAGCATTTTCTTAACAACTTGACAAGGAAGACGATCATTGTAAAACTCAAGTCGGGAATAGAATACAAAGGTGAGCTACCTTGTGTTCTTTTCTTGTGCATTGCATTTTTTTTCTAATTTTTTTTTGTTTTCTTTCAAGTTTCTTTACTTCAGTGGATTCCTATATGAACCTACATGTGTGAAAAAATTCAATACCACGCAGCCTATTATCATTTCAACTTTCATTTTCCTTTTGTTTGGGAATTTCGAGCTTTCTTATAATTAACCATGGACAGATGCGTGAAGCTAGGCAACAAAGAAGAATATGTTGATGGACAATTCACTGGAAATCATGGAAAAATCTTAATTTGATAATTTAAAAATAATCTCATGATTATCGCATTGTATGAAATTTCTAGGAATTGGCAGTTTGTGTTGCATGTGCTAGTCAATCTATTTATCGGCGACATTGTAATGTGTTCTTTTTTGGTTTGTAAATGTAGTATGTTATAATCCATATGCAGGTGTAATAATTTTTTTTATTTGGTGGAGTACTAGAGGACAAAGAACTAGCAGATGCTGACCATGCCTGAAAGACCTATATGTGTGTTTTTTAAGCGCTAGATTATTTCTTATGTTGACTTTGATGGTATGTGTATTTGCATGAAAGTACATGTGTGTATGTTTACACAGACACACATGCACATACATACATGCAACAGATCGCAAGGTTAAAAAAAGTGCTGTTGGAAGAGCAGCTAGATACAAAAAGGGCATTGGCAAATAAAATGAAGAAGTTAGAGGTAGAGAGGAAATGTAGAATAGAATTAAAAAAAAACAATGTAGATGGCCATGGAGGGACATGCTCGGGTGCTAGAACAGTATGCAGATCTTGAGGAGTTGGGGGAGAGAAAGCAACATCAATTTCACGAATAGATTATACTTTATGTACTGTCATTAGATACATTGATGAAGAAAAGATATAATCAAGTTTTGTTATGTTTCTATTTTAACTTTGTAACATATTGTATCAAAATATTTTATTAACTTATTTTATTTTTTGTTAATTATAATTAATGGTTTATAGTTTAAGTTTTTATTAAATTTAATATAAAAATTTAATAATATGTAATTAAATTTACTGTACAAAATTAAAAATGTGAAAATAATTATGGAATTAAAATAGCTAGAGATTTTTTCCCTCGCTAATTTAGCTACGGAATATTCCCTCACTAATTTAGCTAGGTAATTTTCACTCGCTAATTTTGCTAGGGAATATATTTACTAAATAAATTTTGTGACGAACACTTTAGATTGAGAAAAGTTCAATTGTTCTTACATTGTTATATCCACTTTAGTGACGAAAAAACCCCATTTGGCTAGTGAATTTTACCTAATTATTTGAGATTTTTCTAGTAGTGTAAACATATATACATATTGATAGATAGATAAATATATATATGTATATATATATATATATATATATATATATATATATATATATATATATATATATATATATATTGATTGATAAATTTATCAACAGATAAAAAGATAAATACATATAAGCATAGACATATAGATAGAAAGATTTATAAATAGATAGATATATAGACATATAACAAGATATACAGATTGACATATAGACACATATATAGATAGATAGATAAATAGATATGTAGATAGATATATAGATATATAGAAATATACAGAGAATGTTCGATAGCCAAATAGATACAAAGACACAAAGACAGACAGAAACATATATATATATATATATATATATATATATATGTAAAGATATGCAGAAAGATAAACAAAAAATAGACAAATTGAATGATAGACAACTAAATAGATAGATAGATAGATAGATTGATTGATTGACATAGAGAAAATGACATGATATATAGATAAACAAATAGACAAATAGATAGATAGACAAATAAATATATAGGTAAGTAGATCGATAGATAACACAATAAAGAGAAAGATAAATAGAAAATATATAATTAAACAAAATTACAAATAGATAGATAGATAGATAAACATATGATAGATTGATTTATTGACTTATAAATAGTCAAATAGATAGATAGTTAAATAGATAGAAAGATAGATACACAAATAAATAGATAGACAGATATGCACATAGGTAGATATATAGATAGATAGATATACACATAGATATATAGATATAGATATATATATATGAAGAAAGTTGATAACCAAATAGATAGATAGATCGATAGGTAGATATATATATATATATATATAGACAAATAGATAGATTAACTGATATACTAATAGACTGATAGATAGAAAGATAGTTAGATAGTTAGATAGATATATAGAAAGATAGACATTTAGACAAATTGACAGATTAAAAGATAAACAACTAGATATATAGATAGATAGATAAATAAATTGATAGACCGATAGATAGATAGATAGATATATAGACACACAGACAGACAAATAGATAGATAGATGGACATATAGATAAAAAGATAGATGGATATATAAATAGATAGATTGACAAATTGACTGATAGATAGACAGACAGAAAGATAGTAAGATATTTCAATATATAGATAGTTAGATAGATATATTGACATATAGATATTTAGATAAAAAACAAATAAATGGATGGACATATAAATAGATAGACAAATAGATAGATATATAGATAGATACATAGATAGATAGATATATAGATAGAAAGCAAATAGAAATATAAATAGATAGTTAAATAGATAAACTAATAGACTAATAAACAACTTGCCAGATAGATAGATATACATATAGATAGATAGATAGACACAAACAACAAATATAAAGATAGACAGATAGATAAATTTACAAATAGCTAGATAGATGTACACTTAGAGAGATTAACATATAGATAGATATATATATAATGATAGTAGAATAGACAAGGAGACAGATAGAAATATAAAGAGATTGAAGGATTGATAGATAGACATAAAGATATATAGATAGACATAAAGATATATAGATAGATATATAAATTAATAGATAGATAGATATACAAATAGTCAGATAAATATATAGTCATTAATAGATAGATAGTTAGATAGATATATATATATATATATATATATGCAGATAGTTTGATAGATAGACATATAGGGAAATAGATAGATAGATAGATAAGACAATTAGACACATTAAAAATATGTAAAAAGATATATATATATATATATATATGGTGATAGACAGATAGTCAGATAGAGAGATAGACAAAAAGACAGACAGATAGATAGATAAATAGACACATAAATTGATCAATATAGATATAGATCGACATACAGCTATGCAGATAGATAGGTGGACATATTTAAAAATAGACATAGGAGATAAGCAGATAGAATGATAGAAATATAGATATATAGATAAATATATAGATAGAACGATAGATATAAAGATAAATAGACTAATAAACATATAGAAAGATTGAAAATAAAGAAAGAAAGATATATATATAGCTAGATAAATAGATAGACAAATAGTAGATAAATACATAGACAGATAGATAGACAGATAGATAGATCAATAGATAACCATTTAGATTAATATATAGACAGATAGATAGACAGATAGATAGATAGAAATATAATAGATAGAAAGATTGAAGATAAATAAATAAATAAATAGAAAGATAGATCAACATATAGACAAATAGACATATAGATAGTCAAATTAATAAATAGATAGATAGATAGTCAAATAGACATATAAAAATTATACACATATAGACAGGTAGATTGGCAAATATGTAGATTTTTAGATATATAGATAGGTAAATATATACATAGATAGATTGATTGATTGACAGATAAATAGTTATATAGATAGACAGAGTGATATATAGATAAGTAGATAGATATATAGATTGATATATAGATAGATAGATAGACATATAGATAGATAGCCATATTTAGTGATAGATAGATAGATAGATTGATTGATAGAGAGAAAGATATATAGATAGCTAAAAAGATATACAATTAGATTGATAGATAGATAAATTGATAGAAAGATAGTTAAATAGATAGATATATAGGCAAATAGTCAGATAGATAGGCATACATATATATAGACACATAGATACATAAACATATACAAAGATATACAAATTAATAGAAAGACATAAAGATAGATACATAGATAAATAGATAAATAGTTGAACAGATGGACAAGTTGACCAATAGACTAAAAGGAAATTAGATAGTTTGATAGATAGAAAGATAGATAAATTGGTTTATTCATATGTAGACAATTAGAGAGTTAGACAATTATTCAGATAGACAGATATACAAATAGAAATATAAATTGATTAATAGATAGATAGATAGAAATATATAGAGATAGAAAGATAAACATATCGATAGATAGACAAATAGTTAGATTGATAAACAGATAGATAGATAGATAGATAGATAGAAAGATAGAAAGATAGATTGACTCATTGACTTATAGAGTGATAGACTATTATAAAAATAGAAAGGTAGATAAATAGATAGATAAGCAGATTGATAGATTGAAAGATAGATATATAAACAAATATAAGATAGATAAGTAGACAAATATATTAATAGATAGATATATAGATATATAGATAAACAGACAAATAGATAGATATATAGATAGATAGACATATAGATAGAAAGACTAATAAATATATAGATAAACAAATAAATAGATAGATAAACATAAAGACAGATAGACATATAGATATATAAATAAATGATAAATTGATAGAGATTGTTAGATAGATGGATATATATATATATATATATATATACTTACTGATTGACTGATATACTGATAGATAGAAATAAAGTTAGATGATTAGATAGATAAACATATAGAAAAATATATAGTTAGATAACTACATAGATTAATAGATAGACAAATAAATAAACAAACAGATAGAAATATAGATAAAAAGACGAAAAGAAAGATATATAGATAGTCAAATAGATAGGTAGATAGACAAATAGATAGATAGATATACAAATAGATTGACATGCATATAGATATAGATAGTTAGTTAGATAAATAAACAAATAGATAGATAGATAGATAGATAATTAGATAGATAGGAAGTTAAATAGTTACACGAAATGATAGTTATACAGATAGATAGATTTTAGATATATATAGATAGATAAATAGATAGACAAATAGATAGAGATATAAATATACAGATAGATATATAAATAGATTGATTGATAGTTATATAGATAAATGGATAGATAGATAGATAGATAAACAAATAAAGATATAAGTAAATAGATAGACAAATAGATAGATAGATAGATAAACAAATAAAGATATAAATAAATAGATAGACAAATAGACAAATAAATAAATAGACAGATAAACAAAAAGTCAAATAGGCAGATAGATAGATTGATCGATATAAAGACTAATTTCTTGTTAAATTGTTAGATAGAGAAATAGAAAATTAACTAATAGACAATAAAATAGATAGATATATATAGATAGATAAATATATTTACAAATTGATAGATAGATATATAGATAGATTCAAAAAAACATAGAGAGAGACAAATAGACATATAAATAGATAGAAAGATACAAAGATAAATATATAGATAAATCGACTGATAAACATACATAAGATAGATAGATAGATTTAGAAATAGACAGATATATAGATAGAAACATAGTCACATAGAGACATAAAAAGATAAATAGATAGACGGATTGACAATTAGAGTGATAGACTAATAGGTAGTTAGATAGTTTGATATATAGACATAAAGAAAAATAAATAAATAAAAATATATATATATATATATATATATATAAAATTAGACATTTCACAATTAGATAGAAAGACTTATACACAAATACTAAAATCTGTAGATTAAATGATATAAAGAAAGATATAAAGACAAATTGCTAGTGAAATTGTTTGATAGACAAATAGAAAGATTGACTGATAGATTGATAGATAAAAAATAGATAGATAGATATATAGATAGATAAAGATATCGAAAAATAGAAAGACAAATATACAAATAGATAGATTGGTATGTATGTAGATTGTTACATAGTTAGATATACAAATAGATATATTATATATATATATGTATATATAGATAGATAGATAGATAACTATCTAGCTAGCTATATAAGCAAATAGACTGAAAGAAAAATATTTAGATAGACATATAGATAGATAGAAAGATTGATAGACAAATAGACAGACAAATAGATAGATAGACCCATAGAAAGATTGATAGACAGAAAGATAGATTGAAAAATAGATAAATAGACTCATAGATAGATAGATAGATAGATGGATAAATAAACAAATAGATAGAATGATATATAGACAAATAGATCGATAAATAGATAGATAGATGAATAGAGACTTTGATAGAATGATAGACAGGTAGATAGTTAGTAAGATAGACATATAGATAGATAGATAGATTGAAACATTAATAAATAATATATAGATAGAGATAGAAAGATAAAAAAATAGATAGATACACAAATAGAGATATAGTTAGATAGATAGATAGATAAACACTAAAATAGATAAACATATATACATATTGATTTATAGAAAGATAGACAGTTACATATATAGATAGATATATAGATAGACAGATAGATACATAGACACATAATGTTATGGACAAATAGATAGATAAAGATATTGAAAGATAGTCAAATAGTAAAATACTCAGATTGTTTGATAAACAAATAGACTTATAGACATATAGATAAATATATATTTATACATATTGATAGATAAATTGATCCATAACTAGAGAGATAAATAGATATATTCATAGATCGATATACATATAGACTGATATATAGAAAGCTAGATAGAAAAATAGATAGATGTTGAAAAGATAGATATATATAGAGATAGATTTATAAACAAATATGTAGATAGATAGATAGATAGACAACTAGATAGAATTATAAATAGATAGGTAGATTGGCATATGGAAAGATAGGCAGACAGATAGATAGATCGATAGATAGATAAAATAATAGATAGATAGATAGATAGATAAACTCATAGACAAATAGATAGAAAATAGATAGATATATAGATAGATATATAGATAGATAGCTAGATATATAGATATACATATAAATTAATGGACATGAAGACAAATAGATTGATATATAGATATATAAATAGATGGACAAAAAAATAGATAGACCTATAGATAGATAGACAAATTTATAGATAGTTAAATAAGCAAATAGGTAGATAAGTAGAACAATTAGATATATAGTTAGATATATAAATGGATGGATATACAAATAGATAAATAGGCAGATAGCCAAATAGAATGAAAGACATATAGACATATAGATAGATTTATTGATATATAGTCAAATAAGTAGATATATAGATAGATAGTTACATCGACAAATAGATAAATAGATAGATAGACAAGTAAATAGATATATAGATAGACAATTAAGTTGATAGGTAGATAAACAAATATATATATATATAGTTAGTTAGATAGATAGATAGATATAAAGAAAGATAGATGAATAGATAGCCAGATACACACATAGGTAGATATTTAGATAGATAGGTTAGTAGAAAGATAGATAAATAGATAGATTGTCAAATAGACAGATAGATTGATACACTGATAGACTAAAAGATAGTTAGATAGTTAGATAGTTAGATAGATAGATAAGTAGAAAGATAGACAAATATATAGATAGTTAGATAGTTGTATATTTAGATTGTTAGATAGAGACAGAGATAGATACTTAGATAGATAGATAGACAAATAGAAAGGCTGAAAGATATATAGATAAATTGATAAACAGATATAAAGATTGACATAAAGATAGATAAAAAGATAGATGAACTATTAGACAGATAGATACATATACAAAAAGATAGATAGATAGATACATAAACAATCAGATAGATTGATAAAAGATAGATAGAAAGATAGCCACATAGATAGATAGTCTTATAGATAAATAGAATGATATAGATTGATAATTACATAGATAGATAGATATATACACATATAGATAAAAACACAGACAGATAAATAGATAGAAAGATAAATAGATGGATAAATAAATAGATAGATAGATATATCGATAGATAGATAGATATATTGATAGTCATATAGATAGATTAGCTGATAGATAGATAGATAGGTTGACAAATAGATAGATACACAGATAGAAAAATGGATATATAGATAGATAGATGAACAGAAAGATCTATAGATTAATTAATAGGTAGACAGATTGACATATAGATAGATAGACATACAGACAGATAGATAGATACATAGATAAATAGATATATTCATAAATAGATTTATAGAAAGACAGACATATAGGCAGATAGATAGAAAGATATAAAAATAGATAGATAGAAAGTTAGATAAAAAAATTGATAGACATTTAAAAGATTGAAATATAGATTGTTAGATAAACAGATAGACAGCCAAATAGATAGATAGATAGACTGATAGACAAATAGAATGAAAGACTTATAAATAGAAAGAAAGATAGTTAGTTAGATATATAGATAGATAGATAGACAATTAGATAGTTAACAAATAGATAGTTAGACACATAGATAGATAACTAAAGGATAAATTGATAGATAGATAGATAGAAAAATAGACATATACACATATACACATATAGATAGATAGAAATATAGACATATAGATTGACAGACACTTAGAAAGATAGTTAGATAGATAGATAGATAGACAACTATACATTAGAAAAATAGATTACCAAATATATAGATAAATAGATAGATAGATTGATAAACATATAGACTGATAAATTGATTGAAATATAGATAAATGGATGGATGGATGGATATATATATATATACATATATATATAAAGTTTTATTGATTTAATGATAAATAGATAGATAGATAGACATATAGGCACATAAACAAATATATAGATAAACAAATATATAAAAAGATAAATAGATAGATAAATATCTAGTTAGCAAATAGATAGTTAGATACATAGCCAAATATACAAATAGTCATACAAATATATACAAATATAGATAGATAGAAATATAGATTAATTGATGGATAGACACTTAGAAAGTTAGTTAGATTGAGAGATAGACATATAGATAGTTAGACAAAAATACATTAGATAGATAGACAAACAGACTGACTGACAAATATATATATATATATATAAAGATAGATAGATAGATAGATAGACAGAGAGACTTACAAATTCATTGACATATAGATAGATAGAAATATATATATATATATATATATATATATATTGATTGAATGATATATAGTTAGATAGATAGACATATAGACACATAGACACATAGACAATTAGACAAATATATAGACTGATTGATAGATAAAAAAATAAACAGACATATAGAAAGATAGATAGTTAGACAGATATATAGATAGATAGATATACATATAGAGAGATATATAGATAGATAGATAGAAAAATAAACATATTGTTAGGTAGATAGATAGAAAGAAAGATAGATAGATAGATAGGTTAAAATATACATAGATAGACATACACAAATAGATAGATAGACCAATACATTGATAGATGAAAGGTAGATAGAAAGATAAAAAGAAAGAAAGATAAAAAGAAAAATTGATATAAAGATAGATAGATATACAGAATTATAGATAAAATAGATTGAATGATAGACAAATTATAAGATAAACAAACAAAAAATAGATAGTTAGATAAATAGTTAGATTGATAGACACATAGACATAGATATATAGATAGATAAGAAGATATGTAGATAGATAGTATGATAGAGAGATAGATAAACTAATAGTCATATAGACAGATAGTTAGATAGATAAATTGATAGATAAACTATTGGAAGATAGACAAGTATATAAATAGACAAAAGTATAGATAGATAGATAGATATACTAATAGACTAATAGAAAGAACATAGTTTTATAGTTAGACAGATACACAAATAGACAGTTACAAAATTATATAAATAAAAAGATCGATAGATAGATAGATAAATAGATACATAGCTTTATAGATTGACAGATTAATAAATAGATAGGTAGACAAATAGATTGATAGACAGATAAACATATAGTCAAATTGTCTAATAGATAGATAGACAGATAGATAAATCGATAGATAGATAGATAGATAAGAATTAGATAGATAGACACAAAGATAGAGTGATAGATTAATAGATTGACAGATTGGCAGATAGATAGAAAGAAAAAAAGATAGATATAAAGATATATAGATAGACAGACAGACAGATAGATATACAAATAGAATGACAGAAAGATAGATAGTTAGACTAATAGGTAAAAAGACTTATTTAAAGAAAGATAGTTAGATAATTAGAAAATTAGATAGTTAGATAATTAGATAGATAAATATATTGATAGATTGATAGGTAGACAATAGACAAAGAATCAAATAGACATATAGATATATTTATAGATTAACATATATATAAATAGACAGACAGACATAGAAAAATAGAAAAATAGATAGATAGAGAAATAGACATATAAATAGATAGACAAAGATACACATATAAATAAATAGATAGATAGATAAAAAGATAGATAGAGAAACAAATATAGAGATAAATAGATTTATAGATAGATAGACTAATATATTGATTGACATATAGATAGATAGATAGATTGATTGAATAATAAATAACCAGATAGATAGGCTTATAGACAGACAAAAATAGAGATAGACTAATAGATACACTGATAAAATAAAAGACAGATCGAAAATTAGACAGATAAATAGTTGATAAATAAAAAGATAATTAGATAGATAGATACATAATCAAAAAGATAGTTAAAAAGTTATATATATAGATAGATATAAAGATAGAAAGATAGACAGATAGACAATTATATAGATAGACAGATAGACAATTATATAGATAGAAAAATACACAAATAATTAGACTGACAGATAGAATGATAGATAGATAGTCAAATAGACCATTCGATTGATAAATGATAAACAAGTAGAAAGTTAGAAAGATAGGCATAAAGATAGATACATAGATAGATATATAGATAGACAGATAGATAAATAGATAGATAGATAGATTTAAAGATAAACAGACATAAAATAGATAGATAGATAGATTGATTAATTGATAGACCTATAGACTCATAGGAAGATAGGTAGATAAATATATAGATAAAGAGACAAATAGACTGATAGACAAATAAAAAATTGCACGATAGATAGTTAGATAGATAAACAGATTGGTAGACAAATATATACACAGACAAATAGATATATAGATAGATAGATAAAAAGATAGACTAGTAGACTGATAGACATAAACATAGTTATATAGTTATATAATTAGATAGTTTGACCGTTAGATAATTAGATAGATAGACAAATAGATAAATAGATAGATATATAAATTTATAGATTGATTTATTAATTGATACATATATAGATAGATAGATATATAGACAAATAAACAAATATATAGATTGATAGTTAGATAACTATATAGATAGATAGAGTTAAATATAGATCAATAGATAAACAAACAAATAGACAAATAGATAGAAAAATATATAGATATATACATAGATAAATCGATAAACAGATAGACAGTTGATAGATAAATAGTTTGACAGATAGATAAATAGTTTGACAGATAGATAAATAGATAGATAGAGATATAGATAGATATTCATAAAGGCAAATAGATAGATAAATAGATAGACGAATAGACAAATAGCAAGATAGATAGATAAATAGATATATACATACATATATATATATATATATATATATATAGAATATAGATAGATAGATAAATAAGTAGATAGATAGACATATAGAGATATAGACTGATAATAGATAGATAGAAAGATAGATAGACAGATAGAGAGAAAAATAGATTGTAAATTAGATAGATAGATAGATAGTTAGATATATAGGAATATAGTTACATAGATATTTAAAGAAATAGATAAATAGACATATAAAGAGATATATAGATAGACAAATTGACTGATAAACATATAATCATTCGATAGATATAAATATATATAGATTGACAAATAAATATATAAATAGATAGAGAGATAGAGAGATACAAATAAATGGATATACATATTGATAAAAAAATATATATATATATATATATATAAACAGATAGACATATCGACATATAGGCAGATATACAAATAGATAGATAAACATATAGCCATATAGACATATTATTAGAATGATAAATAAATAGATCACCAGACAAACAAATACACAGATAGTTTATAGAAAAATACATATATAGATAGAAGAAAATATAGACATATAGTCAGATATATAGTTATACATATAGATAGTTAAACACATATACAAATAGAAATCAAGATAAATAGATAAACAAATATACAGATAGATAGATAAACTGGATAATATATAGATAGATAGGTGGTTAGATAAGAAGATAGAATATTATACGGATAGATAGATACACATTAATATAAATAAATAAATAAATAAATAAATAAGTATATATATATATATACACATTCACTTATAGATTAATGATTGAAATATAGGTACATAGTTAGATAGATAGATAGATCGATAGACAAATATAAAGATAGATAGATAGATTGATTGATTAATAGATAAAAAGAAAGATTGAAAGATAGATAAACTTATAGATTGATATTTAGATAGACATAAAAATAGTATGTAGATCGGCAGATAGATATATTGATATATAACATATAGATAGATAGATATATTGATATATAACATATAGATAGATAGATAGATAGATATAAAAATATATTGGAAGATAGTTAGATACATATATAGATAGATAGTTAGAAAGATAAAAAGATAGACTGATTGACAGATAGATAAAAACATATTTATATTGTTAGAAAAATAGATAAATAGAAAGTTAATTAGTTAGATAGATAGATAGATAGACAGATAAATATTTAGATAGATACATAGATACATAGATACATAGATATACAGATAGAAAAATATAGAAATAGTTAGATAGATAGATTGATTGATTGATTGACAAAAAAATAAATAATACTTACTTAATACATAGATAACATATCAATATATAAATAGATACATAGATATATAGATAGATAAATAGATTGATAGATAGATAAAAAGATAGATAGATAGATGGAAAGAGAGATAAATAGATAAATTGATAGAGTGAAAAATAGATAGAAAGATAGATAGGTAGACAAATAGATAAATAGCCACATAAAAAGATAGAGAGATAAATAAATAGATCGATAGACATATAAGCAAAAAGATAGATAGAGAGATAGACAGATAGAGAGATATATATATATATATATATAGACAAAAAGATAGTTTGATAGATAGGCTAACAGATATATAGATAGATAGATAGAATTTTAAATAGATAGATGGATAGACTTATATAAATATAGATAGTTATATAAATAGACATAGATCTATAGTGATTTAAATAGATAGACAAACATAGTGATAAAGATATTATCATATAGATAGATAGGAAGATATAAACAAAACAGTTAGACATATAGACATATAGAGAGTTAGAGAGACATAGAAATAAACAAATATATTGATAGATAGAAAAGAATATATATAGATAGACAAATAATGAAATAGATAGATAGACAGATTCACAGATTGACAGATAGATAAAAAGGTAGATATACAAAAAGACTTATAGAAAGATATATAGGTAGAAAGATAGATAAATTTCATAGATATATAGGTAGTAGATAGATAGATAGACAGATATACATATTTTATAGATTTACATATTGAAAAATATATATATATAAAAATAGATCAATTGATACAAAAATAGTCATATAAACATACAGACATATAGAAAGAAAGATATATAGATATATTGAATGATATATAGATAAATAGATAGACAAGTAGAAAGATACACATATAAATAGAAAGATAGATAGATAAATAAATAAATAGACAGATATACAGATAGACAATTAGATAGATAGATATATATATATATATATATATATATATATATATAGAGGCATACACATAGATAGATAGATATATATATATAGATAGTTAATTAGATTGACAAATAAGTAGATAAGAAAATAAGCATATAGATAAAGAGACTGATAGTCATATTGATAGATAGACAGATATATAGATAGGTATATATATAAATAAATAGATAGACAAAAAGACAAATAGATCGGTAATTAGATAGTCATATAGACATATAGATAGAAAGAAATATAGGTTGATATACAAATATAAAAAATATACAAATAGATAGATATATAGATATATAAAATGATAGAAATATATACAAATAGATAGATTGATAAATAGATAAATGACATATTGATAGACAGATAAATGATGGATATAAAGATAGTCTTATAGATGATATACATATAGAAAGAGAAATAAAGACAGATAGAAAGATATAAAGATAGATAGATAATATATAAATAGATAAATAGTTAGATAGATAGATATATAGACACATTGACACATAAACACATAGACACATTGACACATAGATAGATGGATGGATAGATAGGCAGATAGATAGATATATGGATAGAAAGCAAGACAGATACAAAGATAGACAGATGGATGGATGGATAGATATATAGACAGAATGATAGATAGATAGATATATAAATAGATAGATTGATAGAAAGAGAAATGGATATATAGACAAATAGACTTATAGATAGATAGATAAAAAGAAAGATATATAGATACATAAATAGATAAACTAATATACTTGAACATAGATTGACATATAAACAGACAGATAGATAAATAAATAAATAGATAGACAAATTTTTATATATAGATAGATAAGTAGGTAAATAGATTGATAGATATTTAGATAGACAAATATGCATATAAGCAAATAGGCATATAGACATTTAGATAGATAATTAGATAGACAGACTAATAGACATATAGACAGATAGATAGATAGATAAATAGTTAGATAAAAAGATAGATAGATAGGAATATAATTAGATAATCATTTAGATAAATAGAAAGATAGACATAAGATAGATAGATAGACTAATAGGCAAATAGGTAGATGACAAATAGAGATATAGATAGATAGTTAGGTAGATAAATAGATAGATAGGCAAATAACATATAGATTGTTAGTAGATTGATAGAAAGAAAGAAAGATATATTGATATATAGACATTCATATAGACTATTTGATAGTTACACAGATAGATATATAGAAAGATAGAAACAAATATTGTTAATTATATATATCGATAGATAGATTGATTGATAGATTGATAGATAGAAAGATTAACAGATTGATAGATTGACAAATATATAAATATAGATATAGACATATAGATAAATATATTGATATATAGACAGCTAAACAGATAAATAGATAGATATATAGATAGATAGATTGAAACATTGATATACAAATAGATAGATAAATAGATAGACAGATAGTAAAAAATACAAATATATATATATATATATATATATACACACATAGATATATAGATTTACTAATGGACTAAAAGATAGTTAAATAGTTAGAAATAAAGATAGATAAAATCATAGCTATATTAGATAGTTAAATAAACAGATATATAGATTTAAAGACATTTAAACAATGTGAGAGATAGATATATCGACATTTAAAAAATAGTCTACTAGATAGATATAAATGTAGATAGACAAACAGAGAGACATATACACAAATACAAAGATAGATAAATAGACAGATAGATAGAGAGGTAGTTAGATAGATAGATATATATATATATATATATATATATATATATATATGGAGAGATTTATAGAAAGAAAGGCATATAGAACAATAACAAAATAGACATATAAATAGATTAACATATAGACAAATATATATATATGCACATATAGACAGATTCGAAGATAGGTAAATAGAAAGATAGATAGTTAACAAGTATATAGAAAAATAGATAGATAGAAAGATGGATAGATATGTAGATAAATAGATAGCCAAATGGATATATAGAGACATATGTCTAGCCTCTAGAGATACTAGTAGCGAGGAGGGACATTATTATTGTTATTTGTAAATGATAATCACTATCTGGATCTCTTTTTTGCTACATACAATCATCACGATCAACTAAACTAATTTTGAAATATTTTTGAACTGGAATAATTTGGTTTACCTTTTATTAAACACCAGCTAATAATTTTTACAAACTAAAAAGATATGCCACACTTCTATTTGTATGATATAGTTTTATCAAGATGTAAGTTCAAATCAATAATTTAATAACTATTATCTACCATATAATGATGAAAGTTCAACTATGAATGGCAAGCTATTGACGAATGGTGTGCCCTAGAAGTGAAGTTGTTCGGAAATTCCCTAAACATAGAGTAGTAGGTCATTTTTATTTTTTTATTATTTTGTTACTTTTTTTCCAATTTCATTTCTCATAGATGTGGATTCTTCACAGCCATGGGCTTTGCTCATGTTCCACTATTTGAAGTTGCTTCTGTATTGTGATCTCTTTGTGGTGCTCATTTGTGGAGTATCATAACTACAAAATTGTATACCAATGCTATGAATCTTTATTTATCCGGGTTGGCATTGACAATGATGGAGTAAGTTCCTAATGCTTCTACAATATTGTACATAAGATGCATTTCAAGTATGTGTTATTCTAAATCAAGTTAAGCTGAATCAATTTGTTTTGTTTATTTGTTTATTATTTTTTGTCCTATTAAATGAAAAATGATATTAGTGAGTAGAATCATACATGTTGCAGAATGAGTTTGTGATTTTAGAATTCATACATATATTAGTTAAAAAAATGGATCGTCAAGAGGGTGGCAATATGCTTGTTTATGAGTTAGTGCACAGTGGAACAGTGAAGGAGCATATTTATAGTAACTCAAATCTTATATAAAGTTCAATTGATACCAACTGAGGCACTCATTAATGCATGTAATGTTGATGGGCCAGTTCACCAATAGAGAATGTAACAATTGGATCAAGTGGCTCGAGATTGTTAGTGGATGCATGGTCTAGCGGGCAATGATGCCATGAGATGTAATTCTTTAGATGCGTAGCCAAGGTGCATAACTGACTAGAAGTGCATAGTGTGTGCATGGTGCAGTGAACATGCATGTGTGCTTGATGTATTGGACATGCACTGTGTGCATGTTTGATGTAGCCATGGTGTAGTGCGTGCAACATGTGGATTGGGGTTTTATATTTTTTTTATATGTATCAAAGAGAGTGATTTTTCATGTTAAATCAAGTGAGTAAAAATTATATAGTTGTTATGAAAGTGGCTAATACTTTGGTTGTTCGATAACTATTTGACAACTATAGTAAATGTTGAAAGTTAAGTATGTAATAAAAAATATAATATATAATTTATTTATATCTAGCACAAATTTTTTATTTTTTATTTTATTATAAGAACTCATGGAGAAATGTATGAAAGTTGTTTCTTACTAGTTGAGGGTTCTATAGATCTTCAGATAACTCTTTAGAAGGAAGAAATGTAGGAAATGAAAGAAGTAAATGATGAGATGAAAGAAAAAATAAATGAAATGCAACAACATATGACTTAAATGGAGTCATAGTTAGCAGACGTGATGAGATAAATAGCACACTGAGTTTCATCATAGTGCCCATCCAAGAGAGCCAAGCACAAAAGACACAAGCTAATGATGACGATGATGATTTAGTTTTAAATGATTATATACATGTGTTATGCTTTTGTTTTAACAATGTAATTATTGTATAAGATAATTTATTAATAGCTTTTACTTTTTATTAATTATTAATAATGGTTTATAGTATATGTTTTTTTCAATTTAATATTAATATTTTAAAATATGTAATCAAATTTTTTGTGAAAAGATAAATTTCTAAACAAAGTTTTGGAATAAAAATAGCAACGAATTTTACCCTCGCTAATTTTGCTAGAAAATTTTCTGTATATATTTAGTCTAAAAATATAAATTACTATTCTTAAATATGATCAAAATTAAGAAAGGGAAAAATATAATTAGCTAGGGAAATTGTGTCTATCAAAAATTTGCTAGGGAATTTTTTTTTTCATTAATATTTTGTGAGTAGCACTTTAGCTTGGGATAATTTCTATTGTGCATCCATTATTATTCTATTTTAGTGACGGAATAAGCCTAAATAGTAGGGAACTTTTTCTAGCCACTTAGGCTTTTTTTGGTAGTGATAGACAAATAGACATATAAACAGATAGATAGATAGACAGACAAATAGATATAAAAATAAACAGACAAATAGATATAAAAATAAATAGACAAATAGATATAAAAATAAACAGACAAATAGATAGATATATAGACTGAAAAAAATAGATTCAAATAGGCAGATAATCACGCAGGCATGGAGACATACAAATATATAGAAAATAAATAATCAGACAAATAAATAAATAGACAGACAAATAGATACATAGAAAAATAGATAGACAGTTTGAAAGATAGATTTATAGATATATTTATATATCGATTTATAGATAGATAGATTGACAGATTAATAGACGTATAGATAGATAGATAGATAGATAGATAGATAGGTAGGTAACAAATGTAAAAATAAGATAATCTCTCGCGATTTTCTCTTGTGATTATCTCTCGCGATCATCTTTGGTGAACTGCTGTGCGAATTGTTGTGTGAATTATTGTGCAAATTATAGTGCGAATTGTTGTTCGATATAATATTTGCATAGTTTTATTATGTGTAACTGCCAGTTTGTGCGAATTGCTGTGCGAAACTGCCATTGTTGAAGGTCGAAGGTTGAAGGTTGACATTGTTATGCGATTGGAAACTACCATTTTGTGGAATTTGTTGTGCGTCACTACCATTGTTGTGGAGGTGGATTACTTCTCTACTTCAAGTTCTCAAGCTCGCAGAGAGAGAAAATCCCAATTCCTAGAGAGAGAATCTCGCCATTGCTGCCCGAATCAAGCTCCTCTCAAGCTAAATATGGAGCAAAAAGACTTATTACTAAACAATAAGTCGTTTGCATTAATTTTAAGAGAGCCTGCGCCTCTTGCATGCTGCTACGGTAACAAACACGGGAGTCCCGCGATTGTTTTTTCAACAGAGGAGATGTGCAAATTCATGGAGCCCTTTGAATATATGCTTATTGGTAAGTTTTCACATGGAAGGCCTCGCCCAAAGGAAATACAACATTTTATTTCCTCGTTAAAGCTTACGAGAAGGGTGAAGCTAGCTGACTACGATGCGAAGCACGTCTTCCTGCAGTGTTTTATGATTGAGGACTTCTACCGCTTATGGCATAGAGGTCTATGGCAAGTTAACGGCTTTCCTATGCATGTCTTGAGGTGGACGAAGGAGTTCAGTCCACTGGAGGAGGCACCTCTAGCCCCGGTATGGTTTTCCTTACCAAATCTCCCATTATATTTGTTTAACTCACAATCTCTCTATACAATTTCATCTTGTTTGGGTAAACCTGTAATTCGTGATGAAGCTACTGTTTCTATGACAAGGCCAAGCAAGGCTCGCGTGTGTGTTGAGTGTAACTTGCTCACTCAGCCACCTAATTTGATCTGGATTGGTAATGGAGATGATGGGCAGAATAATGGGTTTTGGCCACCTGTTATTCCCGAAAATCTGCCTGCTTATTGCATAAAATGTAAGAGAATTGGGCAAGAATCATGGGTGTGTAAGATGGGTACAGAACAATCAGAAAATGTGCAAGGGTTAGAAGGTAGAAAAAGAATGGTGGAAAGATGGATTAGGAAGGAGGGAGGGGCTGGAGAAAAACCTGTAATTGAGGCAGGTTTAATGGAAGTAGAAGGGGAGTATATGAGAGAGAAAGTGAGTAAGTTATTAGGAGAGGGAGAGTCTAGTAATAGAGTATATCATGACGGAAGTATGGAGGAAGGAGATAAGCTAGGGGAGGGAGAAAAATGGGAGCAGGTGATGGGTAGAAAGAAGAGGAACAAGAAAATCAAAACCAGAATAATTTTAAAAGAAAAATTGGAGGACTATAACTGTATAGAGGATGACCTCTTGGATTTCCCAGAGGAAGATGCAGAGGTGTTTAGTTGTCCTTCAATAGGTAGAGAAGAAGAGGAACATGCATTCTATATAGAAAAGGGGAAGGATGATATGGATATTTATGAGGAAGATTGGACAAAGCTCTCTAGAACTCAAGCCAAGGAAGCCATAAAAATAATGGCAATGCAGCTTGGGTGGCAGGATAAATATTATGAAAAAATACAAGTAAACTCGAATGCAATTAAAACCCCAAGGAATAAGAAAAAACAATTAAACATAAAATATGAGACTAAGTGTACAACTAGATCCCAAACTAAGCTAGGAATTAATGGATAAATGCCTTTATTGGAACATAAGAGGGGTTGCTAATAATCCTTCGATAAATAGGTTAAAACAATTAATAAAAACTCATAAAATTTCACTTGTAGTCATTGCGGAACCTATGATCCAGAAGGATCAATTAATCAACTATAGCCAAAAACTAGGGTTTAACAATGCATATGCTTATATAAATAGTAAACTCTAGATAATGTGGCATAATTATTTGGATATTGAAATTTTAAAAGATACAGATCATGTAGTACATTTTAAAATAAATAAAGAAACAGATGAAATAATATCGATTGTATATGCTAAAAATGATAAAAAATCAAGGTTAGCACTGTGGGAGGAAATGCAGAACATCGCATCTAGGAATGCACCCTGGATCATAGGAGGTGATTTTTATATAATTAGAAGCAATCAAGAAAAGAAAGTAGGTAAAACCCCGGATCCAATAGCAATGACACAATTTAATGAGGCGATCTCAAACTCGAAATTAATGCAAATAGATTTCACAGGTTCAAGTTACACTTGGTGTAACAACAGGAGTAAAAGAAGCACAATTTGGGCTAGACTGGACAGAGTACTGTGTAATGCTAAGTGGGTAGCTTTGCATGGGGTTACAGGGCTAAGACATCTAAATAGAACCTATTCGGATCATTGCCCATTGCTTATTACAATCTATAAGAATTATCGTGTATCAGGTAACTTTAAATTTTAGAATATGCGGGAAAAGCATGCTGGCTTTGAAAAACTAGTAACTGATTCCTGGATGGAGCCAGCAATGGGGAAATCGATGCAAATATTAATGGTTAAGCTTCATAGATTAAAAAAATGTCTAAAAATATGGAATAAAGAAGTCTTCGGAAATCTAAACCAAATAATAAAGCAAGAAGAGGAAAAAGTAGAAAAATTGGAATTAGAATACGATAATAATAACATAGAGGTAAAGAGACAGGAACTAAATAAGGCTAAAGGGGACTTGAGGCTTAAGTTGTATATGGAGGAAGTATACTGGAAACAGTGTTCAAAAATTAAATGGTTGAAAGATGGAGATAGAAACACTAAGTTTTTTCACAACATGTGTAAAATAATGGCTCAAAAAAATAAAATCAAGGGCATTAAAACTAATGAGGGAAAATGGGTTGAAGAAGAAAAGCAGATACGATCCCTCTTTGTGGAATTTTTTAAAAGCCATCTATCCAGACAGGCCCCCCAAGTAGGAAACTCATTAATGGATGGGATTAACACAGTCATCTCAGTAGAACAAAATCAAATGATGGAGAAGATCACGGAGGAAGAAGAGATTAAAAAGGCAGTGTTTGATCTGGATAAGGATAGTGCAGCAGGGCCAGATGGCTGGAATAATTATTTTTTTCAGCTAAACTGGCTCATTATCAAAAAAGATATGGTTCCTGCAATTGCCAGTTTTTTTGTAGGCGCGGAAATTCCTAAGGCATGGGCAAATTCTTTCATAGTGCTAATCCCCAAAAAAGAATAACCTCAAAAATGTGAGGATTTTAGGCCTATAAGTTTATGTAATGCAATTTATAAGATCCTTGCTAAAATTATTCAAAACAAACATAGTAATATTTTACCATTTATAATATCACAGGAACAAACAGGATTTGTTAAGAATAGATTAATGATTGAAAATATTAGATTAGCATCAGAAAAGATGAAAGAAATAGCATTTAAAACGAGTGGAAGTAACTTAGTAGTTAAGCTAGATTTATCTAAGGCATTTGATAGAGTAGAATGGCATACATTATGTTTCGTCATGAGAAAATTTGGTTTCACTGAAACATGTATTGATTTAATATATAAATGTGTAACAAGCATTTGGGTTAGAATTATTGTAAATGGAATGAAAGGAGAAGAATTCAAACCTAGACGTAGCTTGAGACAGGGGGATCCATTATCGCCTTTATTATTTGATATGTACTTAGAATTATTAATTGTTAATTTAAATAAAAGAATGTCAGAGGGCAAAATAATCCCCTTTAGACAGCCAAAAAACACTCCGAGAATAAGTTGTTTAGCTTATGCAGATGATATTATCATTTTCACAAATACGAATAAAAGTTCATTGAAAAACCTGATGGACCTTCTACAATTATTTGAGAATGAAACAGGAAAAGCCCTTAATAAGGATAAAAGTCAATTTATGTTAGCAAAAAAATCTTCCGAAAAAATGGTAAAAAAAATTAAAAACATAATGGGTTTTAAACATAAAAAAGATGCTTTAGTATATTTAGGTTGTCCGATATATGAAGGAAGGCTGAAAGAAAATTATCTAATGCCTTTACAAGATAAAATGAGAAGGAAAATAGCAGGTTGAAAGTAGATCTATTAGGTTTTGGTGGGAGGATTACATTAATCTCCCATGTTCTTCAAAGTAAACTGGTACATATTATATCAGTCATACACCCACCTAAGAAATTTACAAATAAACTAGAGATGGAAATGGAAAATTTTCTATGGGGAAAAAAACGAAAAGCAGAAAATACACTGGAAAAATTGGAAAGATATCTGTTATCCTAAGGCAAAAGAGGGTTTAGGCATCATTAATTTATAGGACATGGCGGCTACTTGGGACTGCAAAGGATGGTGGAGGATAAAAGAAAATGATTCCCTCTGGGCAAAATATATGCGAGCAAAAAACTATAACAAGAACACAATCACGTTAAGCAGAAATCAAATAGCTTGAAAGCATTGGAAAAACAAAAGGAAATAGTAGATGCTCACTCATTATTGAATAGATCGGGATGGAAATGGACCCTTAATCCACAAGGTAATTTTACGCTAAAGTCAGCAAAAGAATTGATAAGAAGGAAAAAACCCGTGCAGTCTTTATTTAAATGGGCATGGAGAGCAGGTATTCCACTGAAAATGTGCTCGCTGGCATGGAAAGTTTTGGTAAATGCACTGCATGTGGACACTAATGTGAAAAGAAAAGGTGTTAAAATGGCCTCCAGATGTGAATGTTGCTTTGCAGATGAAGAATCAATGGATCATCTACTTTCAAGTGAAAGAATCACTGCAGCAGTCTGGAGGGAATTAGGAGGCCAGTTACAAATAAGTAAAAAAGAAGATAGAATAATTGATAGAATTAAGAGTTGGGGAAACCTAAACCCTAGAAGTTACATCAAAAATTGGCTCACTCAGAATCTACCTCATATAGCAATATGGTGCCTATGGAAAGCTCGTAATAAGAGTAAATTTGAGGGCATAAGAATGAATTCAAATGAAATTATAAAAGATATAATTAAAGAAATCAAGAATATATCAAGTATAAACCCTATAAAAGTTGATGGTTCTTGTTTAAATAAGGTAGCTGGAATGTTCTGGGGCCTCGCTATTACAAATACGAAATAGGGATGGGTAAAAAGTATAAGTTGGAATAGGGCTCCGAAAGGTAAAATATCATTAAACACGGATGGTAGCTTCAATAAGGACACTGGTATAGCAGGTGGAGGAGGGGTAATAAGGGACTCAAACGAGTATGTGATAAAAGCATTTACATCGGCTACAGAAGCATTCTCAGCCCTCCACTCGGAGATAAAAGGTTTGAATATAGGATTAAATGTCTGTAAAAAATTAGATTTAGAAAATATACAAATTCAAGTAGACTCTATGCTTTTGGTAGATTTAGTAAGTGGAAAAATAATTCTTTGGAGGTATGAGGAAGAAATGGAAATTATTTTGAACCTCATTAAAGTGCTTAATGCATCAATCTTACATATATATAGAGAAGCTAATACTTTGGCGGATATTCTTGCAAGATAATGTTCGATAAGAGGAGAACATGAATTTGATGAGGTTTCGATGCCAGAAAAAGTAAATGGAATAGCAAAACTGGATAGGAAGGCCTTCCCTTATTAAAGATTTAGGAAGGGTAGTATTAACAGAAAAAATAGAATATGAAAATCCAGTAGCTGCTGTGAAGGGGAATCTGAAAATTATAAGAATATGAAAATAGAATATGGAAAATAGAATAAGAAAAGTATAATAATATAAGCGGTGGAATTGTGGTAGCTTCTTTGCATGGGAATCTGTTTCAGCAGGTTAACAGTAAAGTTCATGGTATAAATAACCAGAAAATCCAGTTGCTGTTTCTTTTACGTCACTGCAAGGTTCACCTCACAAGACAAAGATGAGGGAACGAAAAGGTAAGGGCTGGAATTTTCTGCTCCTTTGGTATGTTTCTGGTTTTTTTGTGTTTGCAGGAAAGCACTAAAGGGGCAATCAAATCATATTCCTTGGAATTAAAAGAAGTCTGTAACTAGCAAGAGTCTGTAAAATTTTGTCAAGTCATGTGTTATGTTTTTTTACCAGCTTTTAAATCATGTAGAAAGGGTTTAGAAGTCTGAAAGTTACAGAATCATGTTTTTGTATTAAATAAAAGGTCCTAGGAGAGGTAAGTGTCTTGTCTAGGAGGTCGGCAAAGATCAAGATGCTGCAAAGTGGCTTGGAAATGGCTCTCAAGATGTGAATCTAAAGCTATATCGGTAAACAAAGAGGGTCAAGGACTAGGACAGATAGAAGAGGAAAGCTTCGGCAGAATATGTGCAACAATGCTGAAAGGAATTTTGCAAAGTGGGAGATATTCCTGTTAATTTATGCAGGAAATATGTTATATACAGCATAGAAAGGGTGATATCAGAAAAACAGGAAGGATGTTCCATGAAGCGCTAGAAAGATAAAAGAAGGAAACTCATTTTAGTAAAGAGTAAAGTTAATATTGATGACTTACTTAGAGTTTTTACATTATTTCAATAGTGCTAGGAAGTTTATATTATTAGTCTTTAGAAACAGGGAATGGATGTAAGAGGGTAAAGGGTAGAAGTAGTTTGTACAAACGGTATTCCTCCGCCAAAAGAGAGGGCTATAAATAATAAACAAACTTTATCAAAAAAAAAGATAGATAGGTAGGTAGGTAGACATATAGATAGACATATAGATAAACAAATATATAGATAGATAAATAGACAAATAGATAGATAGATAGACATATAGATAGATAGATAGACATAATGATTGACAGAATGATAACTAGATAAAATGAGAGATTGATAGATAGATTGATAGATATATTGATAGACAGATTGCTTGATTGATTATTTTATAGGAAAATAGATAGATAGATAGATAGATATATATATATATACACACACACAAATAGATTGACAAATAGATAGATATAAAGAAAAATAGATAGATATAAAGAAATATAGATAGATAGATAGATAGATAGATAAATAGATAGATAGATTGATTATTAGATAGATAGATAGATAGACATATAAATAGAGAGATAAATAGATAGATAGGCAAATAGATAGATAGATAAACAGATAGATAGATAGATAGATGGACAAATAGATATATATAAAGATAAACAGATAGATAGATAGATATATTAATAGATAGATAGATATACAAATAGATAGATAGATAGATAGACAAATAGATAGACAGATAAATAGACAAATAAAAAGATGATAGATAGACAGCCAGATAGACAGATACATAGATGTACAAAAAGACTGATAGACAGACAGACAAACAAAAAAATAGATAGATAAATAGATAGATAGATTGATTGATTAATGATTGATAGATTAATAAATAGATAAACAGATAGATAGAAAAATTCATAGATTGATTGATTGATTAATGATTGATAGATTAATAAATAGAAAAATAGTAAAATATATAAAAAGATAGATAGAAAAATTCATAGATAGATTGATAGACATATGAATAAAAATTTTGATATATAAATTGCTCGACAAATTGATATGCAGATTTATAGAGAAATTGATAGACAAATAGATTTATTAATAGACTAATAAATTGATAGATTGTTAATAGATTGATAAACATATTCTTAGACGAATAAATAGACAAATTGATAGACTTATAGATAGACAAATAGATAGACAAATAGATTGATAGATAGATTTATTGATAGATAGACAAATAAATCGAAAGATTATTAGATAATTAAAAAGGCAGATTAAAATACAAATAAATAAATATATAGACAGGTAGGCAAACAGACAAATAGATAGATAGATAAATTCATAGATAGAATGATAGTCAGATAGATAATTAGACTGATAGCTAGATAGATAGATAGATAGAAAAATAGACAAAATGAAAGATAGATAGATAGACAGATATATATTTATATATAGACATATAGACTTATAGATAGACTGATATATAGACATATAGAAATACAAATAGATAGATAGATAGACAGTTAGATAGATAGAAAGAAAGAAAGAAAGGAAGATAGATAGATAGATAGAATGATATATAGATAAATAGGTAGGTACATAGATAGACAAATATATAGATAGATAAATAGATAAATATATTGATAGACAGACAGACAGATAGATAGACAAAAAAATAGATAGACACAGAGATAGATAGACAGAAAAATTGATAGACATAGAGATAGATAGATAGATAGATTGATTGATTGATTGATTGATGTGCACATAGATAGACAAATAGATAGATAAATAGATGGACAAATAGATAGATAGATAGATAGAATGATATATAGATAAATAGGTAGGTACATAATAGACAAATATATAGATAGATAAATAGATAAATATATTGATAGACAGACAGACAGATAGATAGACAGAAAAATAGATAGACACAGAGATAGATAGATAGAAAAATAGATAGACACAGAGAAAGATAGATAGATAGATAGATTGATTGATTGATAGATAAATGTGCACATAGATAGACAAATTGATAGATAAATAGATGGACAAATAGATAGATAGTTAGTTAGATAGACATATACTTAGATAGATAGATAGACAGATAGATAGATAGTTAGATAGAAAGATAGATAGACATGTAGATAGACAGATAGATAGATAGACGGATATATAGACATATAGATAGATAGATAGACAAGTATATAGACACATAGATAGATAGATAGATAGACAAAGACAAAAAAATAAAAGATATACTAATAGATATATAGATAGATAGAAGTTGATTGATAAATAAATAGATAGATAACCAAATAGATAGATAGATAGATATGTCAATATATAGATAGACAAATTGATTTATTGATAATTAGATTGTTAGACAGATTGATATAAAGATTGATAGATATATTAATACACAATTTGATAGACAAAATGATAAACAGATTGAAAGACTAATTATTAGATAGATTGAGAGACAAATAGATAGATACATAGAAGACAGATAGATAGATAAATAGATAGATTAATAAATATATAGATAGATAGATATATAGATATATAAAAAGATAGATATACAGATAGATTGATAGAAAGAAAGATAGATAGATAAATTGATAGAAAGAATGAAAGATAGAAGATAGTAAAATTGATAGAAAATTGTATAGATTGATACTTAAACAAATAGATAGATTGAAAGATAGACAGATAGATAGACAGACATATAGACAGACAGACAGACAGATAGATAGATAGATATATAAACACATAGATAGACACAAAGATAGATAAATAAATAGGTAGATAAATAGACAGAAAGACAGACATACATATAGATAGATAGATAGATAGACAGATAGATCACTATAAGAAAATGTAAGTTTAGCTTGGGAAATCTAGCTAGGAAAAATCTCTATCTAAATAGAGAGGGATTAGCTAGGGCATTACAATGGATTTTTTATTTTTTATTGAATTAAAAATTAGCGATGGATTAGTGACAAAATAGTGATGGATTAGCAATAAAAATTTTCGATTGAAAACTTTCTGTCGCTAATATTATCGTAGATTTCCATGTAAAGATAAGTTGGAAACGTAGCAATAGATTTAGTGTTGGAGTATCCCTAGCTATAAAACCTAAGAAAATTCATCACAAAATAAATATCTGAATTTTTTTTACTATTTTATATTTAATTGCAAGCATTTGTTTATTAAATTCTATTTTTCACAAAATATAAGCATTTAGTTAGGGATTTTTCACTAGCTCTTTGGGCTCGAGATATTTATCATTACTAATCTTTTATGATTTGATTTTTTTTTATAATTTATTTGTTTTAATATTTTTTTTATTTTGTATAATCAAAGTACATATGCTATTGTCTATAAATGACTAATCCATTAAAAACATATTCTTCCCGTATAATTATAAAAATAGGTTATTATAAATAAATAATTTCATAGATATATAAATACAAAAAAAATAATATTAATAAAGACAATAATAACTATTTTAATGATTATAAAATTTGTAAAAAATTATATAAGAATTTTTCTAAAATTTTTATTTATGAAATTTAAATTTGTATTAAAAAACATTAAATAATAATTAATTCTATAATTATAATATTTTTTATGATATTTTAAAAAATAATTGAACATACATTAAAATTTCTACTAATAAAAAGCTAAAATAAATTATTATATAATTAAATAAAAAATATTTACAAAAATATCTGAAGTAATGAATAAACTAGTAAATATTAATATTATTTTACGTTAAAAAATATAGTTTATTGATTATAGAAAAATTTAAAAAAAAATAATTACAAAAAAATTTGAAAATTTTAAGTATACAAATAATTTCAAAATTTTCATTAACTTTAAAAGAAAATAAATTGATATTTAAAGATAACTACATAGATCATTACACCGACTGAAATTAATAATAATTAAATAATTGAGCAAAATTTTTATTATTAGCTTTTAATATTTCTTCTTTATTAAAATAATAAATAAAACTTTTTTTTAATAATCTTCTCACTTTAAGTAATTTTTAGAATTTTATGAATTATAAATTATATCAAATAATATGAAATTTTAAGTCTTTAAAATTATTTCATATTATCTTCATAAAAATTAATATGAATTCTAAAAAATTTAAGCATATAAAATTTTTAAGTTGACATCGTTGGGAAAGTATAAAATTGGTATCATTAATTTAAGCATATAAAATGCAATTGTTTTTCATTTTTGCATCATAATACAATTTTGTGACCATAATATTAATTATCTTGAATTTGGCATGGTATAAGTCATCAAAGATTACCTAATTGGTTTACATCATAAGAAATTGGGGTGTGGTTTTCGTGTTTTTTTATATTTTCAACTGTACAAAAGAGATGTCATTGCTACTCACTTTATCTCCGTGATGCCTTTTCGATACAATGGCAACAAGCCTTTCCATCATCATTTGTACTGGTATCATCGCATTCATCATTTCTATCCTTTGTTTTTCCACTTTCATTTATCATGCCTCGGTCATCCATTGAATATTCCAGTATCAAAACTGTAAAATATTGTCATTAGCTTACTATCTTTTATGCTCTGATTTAACGTGAAAGCCTATGAATGAGTCAGACAAGGAGAAGGATGCTTCGTTGAGTTCAAAAGTTTTGTATGGTACACTCTAAAATTCTCTGAAGGATGTTTGTAGTTTTGATGTTTTGAAGCAGCGGATAGAAGCTCATTTGGATTTCGTCAACTACAATGAGATTTTTAGTGTCATGGGTAGTGTTATTAAGGTCAGAATCTAACCATAACTTGCTTTTTCCATCGACATTCATTCTTGTTTATTAACTGAAGAGAAGTGCTACATTACAGCTTTTATTTCCTAGTAGTGGAGTAAATTTTATTATCTGCTTCGTAGAATATTGACAGAGAGAGGTTAATGATGAAGTCACACTACCCTATTGTAACAGATCTTGGACTGAAAGGAAATCCATGCTAGTTCTTAAAAGTTACACTACCCTATTTTATTATCTACATTATAACCCAGCTTGGCTTAGAATCAGTCTATACATGATTTTTGGTTTCGACTCCTTGCTTCCAAATGGAGAATCCAATTCAGATCAAAAAATTTCATTTTTGAAAATGGTAATCACAAAATATTTCTTCTCTCATGATTTACTTGCCAATGCTTATGCATATAACAAGACGGTTGAAAGATTGTATCGACCAGGTTAGTATGAACAACTAGGCAACATCATATTAAAGAGGTTTTTGCTGCTAGTCCTTGTACTCGACAGAGCTAAATCCCAAAGCTTCCTACCTTTGAACTATGGTATCAATGGACAAGACGAAGGTTCTCCTCCTTTTTTTATGGCCCAATCTAGCATCAAGTCTAGCCGTCAAGTCATTAATGGTACAATATGAATGATCTGTTGAAGAAAATGCATTTTCTCATGGCATCTATTTGGTAATGGATGACATTCTTTCTTAAATGTTGTGCTTAGAATTTTAGTCATAAGATGTAATGCATGGAGAAGGTAATCTTCTTTCACATTTAGTGGCAATTGTGTGCAAACTAACATTTGAGTAGGTATACAATCCATTTGTAACAACTTCTGGTACCTTCTACATTATAATTCATGCAACCTATATAGATTATCTGACAACTTATATCAGTGGCTAATTGCTTAAGAAATGGTAGAGATTTCTTGTTGAATATGACTTCAAAATGGAAGATCTATTTGGTGAACTTCATGATGGGGTGTGACTTTGCAGTGCAATGCAGCTCACAACTAATAATCAATCTATTCTCTTGGTTCGTTCTTTCCTCCACTCATGTTACCCTGGGTAGAAAATAAACTTAAAGACCCATCCATGAGTCAATTGTGGCGTAGAAAATTGTGGCTCCATCAGAATTCAAGAAAAAATTGGCTAATTGTAGTGTTGCCTTGCAATATTTAAAGCAAATTCAGTGCACAATTGTGTGATGAAGAAAGAATCACAATTGTAGAAGATGGCATTGTTGGTGGGGATAAAGATGACTATTTCATACTCTGGAATATATTTGTTCACTTGCAAGTTTGTTTACCTAAACCTGAAACACTTTATTTCTGTTATAGAAAGTTTGGTTTCTTTGATGCCCAGTTCATGTGGACTATTTCTATCAGAGGATCAAAAATGTTGAAAAGAGCATCTGATTTTCTTGTTATCACATGTGCAATGAATTCACATCACTTTCTGGAAATATTCGATTACTATACAAATAGTGGAATATATGACTTTGAATGTTGTTCCGATGCTTTGATGGTTGGATGCTGAATGAAATTGATGGTTTTGGAAAACAAAATTTGGTTAGCATAAATTTTATTATTGATATGGGTAGAGAAGATAGTCAATTGTGCCAGTTTTTTCATCTTTAATCAAGGCATGTATCATCTTTTATTGAGCGGAAAAATTTTTACTATATTAGTGAAATATACTACCATAAATAACAAACTAGGTTTTCTTGTTGGTGGTGTTTGTGTTGTTCCTCATGCCTAATCAGGGATATTATGAGATGGGTCACAAGAAAACATGAGAGTTGAAGAGATATGCCATTGTTTTTGATGCCAGAAGCTCCGGGAGTAGAGTGCATGTGTTCTATTTTGATCATAACATGGATCTCATTCCTATAGGCAATAGTCTTGAACTGTTTGTCCAGTTAATTTGTCACTCTCATCTTTGATTCTATTTATATATACTGTTGTTAAATTATTTTTGTTTTACTTCTCTCCTTCGTGCCTTTTTAAATTGCTACCTAAATTTGTTTAGAATTTCTGTTAAAACTAAACCACTCTGAATTGTTCAGGACAATGTGTAACAAGAACATATCAATTGGTTCATTTATGATATCTATCATACAATTTTAATGTTAGCTCCTAATTTTTATCTCAGTTCTTGTTATAGATTAAGATGGGGTTGAGTACATATGCCAAGGATTCACATGCTGCTACAAATTTACTTGTTTCTCTTCTTGATAATGCCGTAGGTGTTGTGCCCTAGGAACAGCAACCAAAGACCCTAGTTAGAATTGGGGTGGGTAAATTCTGCTTTTTTCTTTGGATGTCATTTATTTGATTTTGTTATTTACTATGTTGTACATTTTGATTTTCATGTAGGGTACTGCATGATTGAGAGCTCTAGAAGGTGATACATCTAGTAACATTTTGCAAGAAGTAAGAATTCATATGTGTTTTGTTTATTTCTTACATGGAGTGTATATTTTATTTCTATAAATATTTGCTTATTTGATTCCCTTTGATCAAGGTTAGAGATCTCTTGAGAGAGAAAAGCATGCTAAAGTATGAGATACATGGTGTCACAATAATGGATGGTTCTCAAGAAGGTTCTTATCAATGAGTATGCCCATTAAGCACTTAAACTCTTATTAAATTGCTATTTATAAGGATATGTCAATATGATAAGATAATTCTATTATGCTTTGGATTAAAATGTAGTGTAGTGCCTTTTAAAGGCCAAAGGAACAAGGCCACATAATTGAAATTGGTAATACACAAAACTGACTGGGTGAGATTCTGCCTAAGGCATTTTCATCAGCATTATTAATAAAAGTAGTGTAGCACCTAATGGGTGTGAATTGACTTAAAAGTTTAATGGAACTTCTTTTCCGGGTGTTCTTTTGAGGGACAAAAACTAGGTGCCATGTCATCAAAATATTTGAATTTTTAACATGCTAAGGTAAGACTATCATTAGAGATGGAAAATATGTTGAGCGGCCTAGCTGCACGACCATTTTGCATGGGCTGTGCTGATCTTGGAGGGAAGCCCCCTGTGCCGCAAT
The DNA here is from genome assembly GCA_029783825.1 of Sapria himalayana. Lineage (NCBI taxonomy): Eukaryota > Viridiplantae > Streptophyta > Magnoliopsida > Malpighiales > Rafflesiaceae > Sapria > Sapria himalayana. The sequence continues at coordinate 493,424 of JAREIK010002685.1, forward strand.
ATCATGCAACACGACATTATCCAAATGACCAACCCACCCTGGTCAAATTTGTCCTGGTTGACAAATCGTGTTCAGGTCATTCTCGAGTGCTACCGATCATGTTGAAACTATCAACTTGATCTCACATGGCAAGTTTGTTTTAAAACTACTAATGCACTGGGTTAGGTTGAGTTGGACTCCCAATTCAAGCTCTACATGTGATCTCATGCACTATATTCTTTTTTATAAATGATGAGTGTCTACTCGTGCCAGATGGATGCATCATCTGAGATTGTTGGTGGGTCACAACTTATAGTCATTTTAGATTATTAATTAATGAATTAAATTTCGACATAATGGCTATTCTAGCCATTACTTAACCATCGAAAATCAGTTATTTAGATCCTATCAAGTCCAAATCCAACATTAAAAAATTAATTTTAAGAATTCAATTATTTTTATAAGTAGATAAAAATTTTATATTTTTTATTTATTTTCTATTTTTCTTTGTATGATTAACTATGATTTTCAAAATCAAAAGTTAAAATAAAATTTATTTTTTTATTTTTTTATTCTATATTTTTTTACTATTTTATATTTATAATATTACATATTTTAAAGTATGTAAATTTATAATTTTATATAAATTTCTAATTTATCAGTGATGTCCAATGAACAATGAAATAATGAAAATATTGTGATGAAAATTTAATTTTGTAAGGAACATTATATGTATTTTTTTTATTTTACTTTGATATAAGAGAGTATAATGAAATACTAAGATATTTTGTTTCTACTATATATATATATATATATGTTTATTCCTTCTAATAAAATGGATCATAGTAAATTAAATAAAAATGAAATTAATATTTTAGTTAATTTTAATTTAGATAATAATAACCAAACTCAAAGGATCTTTTCTAATTTGAATCTTAAGTATTCCTATGTACAAAAAAAATTAGGTTTAATAACTAAATTTTTGTAGTATGACTTATTTTAATATAATTAAAAATAAAAATATTAGAGGATTCTAAGAAAATAATGCTCAAGGTAGATAAACACAAAATTTATATAAATATTACAAAATTTAATATATTAGAAGTAGTAGGCATGAGTAATATTTTAAAGAAGCTCTGGAAGTGATGATGCTTGTTCTCCTCACTGATTAAAGTTTCAAAAAAAGTAAAGTCTCTTGTAATTTGAATAGAAATTGTGTGGTTGAACCAGACAGGACCACCAAATAAGTTAGTGCGAGAATAATCTTGTATGCTTGTTCGGTTTAAGTTTTCATAGGGGTGGATATTACTGCATTAGAGTTTTATGAGCTGGATAAGATGCTTTACGACCTCAAATACAAGAAAGAGGCGAGTAGTTGAATTCTCTATGAGCTTGTAATAGGTTCGACACAACATTAAGCTGTGAAAGTTTTAGTTTTTTTTTGTTTTTTATGTTTTTAATTTTATTTGGTTGCTTGGATTAGGCATAGACCTTTGATTCTTGTTTAGAGAAGATGTTAGGAGCTGCTCTCAAGGACTTGTACAAGATGCTCGTGAATGAGCATCATGTAGCCTCAATCTCCGATTACAACCGTGTGTGTGTGTGTGTGTGTGTGTGTGTGTGTGTGTGTGTGTGTATACTATAGTATTATATAGGTAACTAGTGAAATGCTAGTATATATGTACATATATACTGCAGTAATATATATTTATCAAAACAGAATCTTATTTATTTATTTATTTTGATTTGATTGACTAGTTTAATTTTTGTATAGATATGGTACCGCAATGTTCCACATACAAAGCTTGCAGAAGTTGAGGGATATCATAATTGGGTTAATGTTACAGGCAAATATCTTACTTTTCTTGGTGGTGGCACTCAATTAAAAAATGGAACTCTGCACTACATCAACTTCATCAACGAGGTCATTCTTTCCCTAATTGTAGAAACATATAGATCTATTGCATCAAATATCACATATTGAGGATGCTTTAAGGGTACTCTTGTTGTGGGTGTGATGTGTGTTCATTCTATGAATAACTTTCATTTGAAGACCTGCTTTTCTAGATACTCCAATATATTGATATTTTTAGGAATGGAACTAAATATAGGTAACTAGTGGATAAATGGACTTGTAATATTCAATTTTGTTTTGATTTTTTGTTTAATTTTTATGGTTCATATTTGAGAAGAAACAAATTGTGACACTGATATTGTTGCAAAAAATTAACAAAAATGAGTTTTTTTTTCTAGTACAACAAGAATGGTGCTTTTCCTTTAGCTTTGGATGCTTATTTTTATGCTTCATTTTATTGTCATCATGTTTATTTTTTAATTATTGAATGAATTCCTCAAAGGATGATGCTTTTGATAATGTGTTTCTAGATATGCGAGTTAAAGGCAACTCTATCAAGTAGTGAATACCATATCATTAATGAATGGGTAGTTTATAACATTTCAGAGGTGCCTAATGTCATTCCTCCCTTGCACAATGATTTTAAGATATCTAATATTTTGGAATCTATGGTTTCTATTGATCTCGTTGGCAATGAATCTGATGTTATGGCTAGGGAGCTCTAGGTTTCTGTTAAACTTGTTGTGTTCATCAATCTAGTTAAGCTGATTTTATTCACTAGGGTTGCAAGAGAATCTTCCTTGGCCACATCATAGGTATAAGTTACTTAATTGACTATTTTTCTTTCCGAGTGATGTAAGCAGATTATTATTCTTCATTATGCTCAATTTGGAATGGGTATTAGTCCCTGACATAAGTTTATGTAGTATTGCTCCATGTTTAATACATCAATCATTCCAAGATTTTCTATGTTGGACAAATAATGAGATTGAGCTTTTATAGTTATTGTTCCAAATAATTCCATTTATAATTTTTTTAAAATAATTCCACTATATAATCTATGGTGAATTGAATAATAATAGATATAGTATAATTGCATTCTAATACCAAGAGTTTTCAATATAATATATATACATAGTCAAATATACTTTTGTATATACATGCATTTATATAGTATGAAATGTATATTTTTCTATATATGTAACTATACATATATGCTGATGTATGTACACACACACACACACACACACACACACACACAAATATATATATATATATATATAAGTACATATATATTGTAGTATTATACATAAGGTATAAGGTGAATTGCATAATTTTCGAGAACAAAAAATTTTTTACTGCAGAAAATATGTACATATATACTATAGTTTTATATATGTAACAAGTGAAATGCTAGTATATATGTACATATATATTGCTGTATTATATATTTATCAAAATAGAACCTTTATTTATTTATTTATTTTGATTTGATTGACTAGTTTAATTTTTGTACAGATATGTTAGTGCATTGTTCTCCATATGAAGCTTGTAAAATTAAAAGGATTTTTCACTAGATATGATGCGGCGCGACTAGGACAACTTTATCGTGGCAGAAAGATGGTGACCAAAGGAGTGAGGGAAGACAAAACAAAGTCAATTTCATGGATAGATTATACTTTATGCACTGTCATTGGATAAATTAATAAAGAAGATGTAATGAAATTTTGTTATGTTTGTGTTTTAACAATATAACATACTGTATCAGAATTATTTAATTACTACTTTTATTTTTTGTTAATTAAAAGTATTGGTTTATAGTTTATGTTTTTATTCAATTTAATATAAAAATTTAAAATTATGTAATCAAATTTTATGTAAAAAAAATAAAATAGTGAAAATAATTTTCGAATGAAAATAGCTAGAGATTTTTTCCTTGTTAATAGCTAAGGACTTTTCTGTAAATCTTAATTACGATAAAAAGCTGCAAGGGAAAAAAAATTTAAATAGGAAATTTTTTGTCTTTAAAATATTAGCTAGGTAATTTTTCTATCATTAATTTTTTATGACGAGCACTTTAGCTTGGGAAATTTCCATCATTAATCCGTCGTATATTGTTATAGTGACAAAAAATCACATATAGCGAGGGATTTTTCACTAGCTTTTTGAGATTTTTCTTGTAATGATAAATAGACAGATAGACAAATAGATAGATAGAGAGATAGATAATATAGAAAAATATACATATAGATAGATAGACATATACACATATAGCCAGAAATACAAATAAATAGTTAGACATATAGATAGATATATAGATATATAAATGATCAATAAAAAGATAAACATTTATATACATTGAAAAATTGAGATATAGAGAGATAGAAAGATATATATATAGATAGTTAGAAAAATAGATAGATAGATAGATAAATAGATAAATAGATAGATAGATATTTATATAGATAAAAATATAGACAGATAAATAGATAGAAATATAGTCTGATATATGGATCAATAGATAGACAGACAGATAAATAAATAAATGGATAGATAGTAAGATATTTAGATAGAAAAAAAGATAGAGAAATTGATAGAAAGACAATTTGAGAGAGAGAAAATAGAGAGATAAAGAGTTAAATAGATTGATAGATAACAAGATAGATATAGAAATAGACAAATAGACACAAACACAAATAGATAGATGGTCAGATATACAGATGGACAGATAGATATATAGACACATAGATTGATATATAGATAAATAAAAAGACAAATTGATAGATACCCAATTAGATAGATTGATATGCATAGTTAAATTGATATATAGATATACAAATTAACAGAATGATAGTTATAGAGAGAGAGAAAGATATAGATAGATAGATAGACAAATATACAGATAGATAGATAAATAGACATATAGGAAGATAGATAGATAAATAGACAAGTAGATAGATATATAGATATATAGATAGATAGATAGATAGACATATAGAAAGATAGATAGACATATAGAAAGATAGATAAATAGACAAATAAATAGATATAGAAAAAGACATATATATAGATAGAGAGATAGGTCGATACACAGAAAGAAAGATTAACAAATAGACATATAGACAGAAAGACTGATTGACTGATACATAGATACTCAAATAGATTATGAGATACATAGATAGACAGATTTATTGATTGATAGGTAAAACTATAGACAAACAGACAAATAGATAGATAGATCGATCGATATACATATAAAAAAATTGAAAGATATATATATAGACATATAAACAAATAGTCAGATAAATAGATATAGAGAAAAAAAGATATCTAGATGATAGAAGAATAGCTAAATAGATAGACAAATTGATAAATACACATATACATAGATAGACATAGAGACAAATAGATAGAATGATAGATAGATAGATAGATATAAAAATAATTAAATAGAAAAATAGATAGATAGATAGAAAAATATATAGATAGATAGACAAACAGATAGACAGATAGAAAGATAGAAAGATATACATATCGATAGATAGGTAGGTATGTAGGTAGATAGATAGATAGATAAATAAATAAATAGAAAGATTGATTGATTGACAACAAGATAGATAAATAGATAGATATATTGATAGATAGATAGAAAAATAGATAGATAGATATATAAATAAAGAGATAGAAAGATAAATAAATAAAGAAATAGAAACATATTCATACACACAGATAGACAGATTGACATAGAGATATATACACAAATAGATAGACAGACAAATACAAATAGAGATGGATAGATAGATAGAAAGATAGATAGATATAATAATATATAAAATGATAAATAGGCATATAGATAGATATAAAGTTATACAAATATATAGAGATAGATAAATAAATAGATAGATAGACTAATAGATAGATAGAGAAATATAAAGAAAGATAAATGGATAGATAGATAGATAGACAAATAGATAGTCGATATATATATACACACACACACACACACACACACATTGATAGATAACTAGATTGATTGATTGATTGATAGAAAGATATGTAGATAGACAGGTAGACAGACAGACAGACAGACAGACAGATAGATAGACAAATAGATAGATAAAAAAATATATAGATTTATAGACAGATAGATATATAGATAGATATACAGATATATTGATAGATTGATCTATAGACTTTTAGATAGACAGACACACAAATAGAAAGTTAGATATATAGATATATAAATAGAGAAAGAGATAGATAAATAGTCTATTATATAAAAAGATAGATAAATAAGTGGATAGATAGACACATACACACATTGATAGAAAGATAGACATATAGATAAATAGACTGATAAAGCGATAGATAGATAAACAAATAGATTTAAGAACAAATAGATAGATAGATAGATAGAAAGATAGACAAATAGATAGAAACATTGAGTGAAAAATTGTTAGATAAAAATATAGGTATATAGACAGATAGATAAACAAATAAACAAATCGTTAGATAGATAGATAGATAGATAGACATAAAGATAAATACATAGATATACATATTTAAAGATAGATAGATAAATAAATAAATAAAGTAGCAGAAAAATAGATAGATAGAGAGATAAAATATAGAAAGATAGAAAGAAATATAGATATATAGACATATAGACATAGATAGATTGAAAGATACATAAATAAATAAAGTTACAGACAAATAGATAGATAGAGAGATAAAAGATAGAAAGATAGATAGAAAAAAATATAGATATATAGACATACGGATATAGATAGATAGAAAGATAGATAGACAGACAGAAATATAGACAAATAGAAAGATAAGCAGAGATATATATAGATTGATAAATAGATAGAAAGATAGAAAGATAGATAGATATATAGATAAATAGATAGATAAATATTTAAATAGATAGCTAGATAGATAAAAATATATACATATAAAGAAATATATAGATAGATAGATAGGCAAATAGATAGATAGATAAATAGATAACGCATAGACAAATAGACAAATAGATAGATTGATAGATATTTAGTTAGATATTCAAATAGACCGATAGACAAATAGATAGATAAATAGTTATAGTTATATATATATATATAGACAAATAGATAGATAGATTGAAAAGACATATAATCTGATAGATAGATAGATACAATAAAAGATAGTTTGATAGATACATAGATTGATAGATAGACAAATAGAAAAATAAACAAATAGATAGTTAGATATATATATGTATATAGACACAAAACATATATATAGATAGAAAGATTGACATATACATAGATATACATAAAGATAGAAAGATATACATTTAGATAGATAGACATATAGACAAAGAGATAGATAAAAAGATAATAAGATAGACAAATAGATTGAAAGACAGAAAAATAGATTAACAGATTGTTATATATATCAAAAGATTAATTGATTGAAAGATGGAGAGCTAGACATATAGACAAATAGATAGATGGACAGAAACACATATAGATAGATATAGATATAGACAGATAGATATATATACAAATATAGAGATTGATAGATAGATACACAAATAGACTATAGATAAATAGATAAATATATAGATAAATAGATACACAAATAAATAGATATACAAATAGACATATAAATAAATAGACATATAGCCAGATAGCGATAGACATATAGATAGATAGACTAATTGATAAAGAGAAAGATATACAGATAGAAAGATCAATATATAGATAGATAGGAAGATAGATAGATAAATATTTGTTAGATGTATCAGATAGATCGATATATTAGAAGAACAAATAGATAGATAGATAGGAAGATAGATTATTAGATAAAGAAATAGAAAGATAGATAGATATATGTACACAGATAGATAGATAGATAAATAGATAGATAAACAAATAAAATTATTGATAGATGATAGATAGACAAATAGATAGATAGAGAAATTGACAATTTGACAAATAGAAAAATAGATAGATTTATAGATATAATTATAGAAAGATAGACAAATAGACAGCTACATTTAAAAATAATAATAGATACAGAAATAAATATATTTATAGATAGAATGATAGATAGATAGATAGAAAAATAGTTAGTTTGAGATAGATATAGAGAGATAAATAGATAGACTAATAAACAATTATATTGATAAATAAATTGATAAATAGATAGATAGACATATCGACAAATAGACCAATAGACACATTGAGAAATAGATAGATACATAGAAATATAGATAGATAGATAGATAAATAACTAGATAGAAAGATAGATAATAAAATAGATAGATAGGTATCCACATAGATAAATAGTCATATAGATAGATAGTAAATAGAAAAATACACAGAAAGATAGTTAGACATATATATAGAAAGATATCAAGTCAGATAGATAGATATATTGATAGATAGAGAAGTTGACAAATACACAGATTGCAACTATGATAGATAGATATATAGATAGATAGACTGATATACATATATATAGATAGACAAATTGACATATATAGAGATGTTCATTTAGACAGATCGACAGATAAAGATATAAAGATATGTGTAGAGAGATAGATACATATATAGATAAGTAGATTGATAGATAAATAGATAATTAGATTGATAGATTAATAGATTAACAAATAGATAGAAATATTTTTAGATAGATTAATAGACAGATATTTAGATAGAAATGTACATAGTTAGATAAATAGATTGATATATAGATAGATAGATAAATAGATAGATAAACAAAAAGATAGAAAGACTTTTAGATAGACTAAATGATAGATATTCAGATACACAAGTAGATTGAACTATATATATACAGATAAATAGATATATAAACAGATAGATAGAAGATAGATAGATAGACAGACAGATAGATATATAGATAGATATGCACGTTGATAGATAAAGAGATAGAGATAATGTGAGAAAGAAAGTTAGATAGATAGATATAGATAGATATAGATAGATATACAAGTTGACAAATAGATGGATAGAGAGATAAATAAATAGAGAAGAATTACACACAGAGATAGATTGATAGAGAGATTGACAAATAGAGAGAGAGAGAGAGAGAAAGATATAGATATATATATAGATATATATATATATATATATATAGACAAATAGACATATAAATATATAGAAAGATACAAATAAAGATAGATTGATAGATACGTAGACTGACATATAGATAAATAGACAAATAGACAAATATACATATAGATAGTTAGATCGATGTATAAATATTTTAATAGTTAGATAGATAGATAGATAGATAGATAACAAATATACAAATAGAGGGTTCGATAGATATAAAAATATATATATTGATAGATATACATTTAAAAAATAGATAGATAGATAGATAGATTGACATATAGATGAATAGATAGATAGATAGTTAGATAAATTATAAGATAGTGAGATTGATAGATGGAGAGCTGGACATATAGATAGATATGCAAATAGATAGAATGACATATAAATAGAATGACATATAGATAGACAGATAGATAGATAGATAGATAGATAGATATAGAAATAGATTGAATGATTGATAGACTATTGAAAGATTGACAAATAGACTTTAGATACATAGAGAGATATATAGATTGATAGGTAGACAAATAAAAAGATAGATAAGTATACATATAGTTAGATAGAAATATTGACAAATACATAGATACACTAATAGATTGATTGACAAATAGATAGATAGATAGATCAAAAGATAAACAATTAGGTAGATAGATAGATTGAAGGACAAATATACATATATATAGGTAGAGGCAGGTAGTTAGATAGATAGATAAAGAGAGAAAGATAGATATAAATATAGATAGATATATAGATAGATAAAAAGATTGATAGATAGACATATAGACAAATTAATAGAAAGAGAGATAAGTAGATATATAAATTAATAGATAGAGAGATAAAAAGAAAGTGAGATAGATAGATAGACAAATAGATAGATAGATGGATAGAGAGATAAATAGATATATAGTTACACACAAATATAGATAAATAGTTAGATAGATAGATAGATAGATAGATATATATATATATATATATATATACACACACACACACACACATATACACTACACACACACATATAGACACATACAAATAAAGATAGATTGAAAGATACATAAATTGGTAGATCGACAAATAGACTGATAGATAGATAGACAGTTAGATAGATATTTAGATATAAAGATAGATAGATATATATATAGATAGATAGACATATAACATATTTAATATACATATACATACATACATACATATATATATATATATATATATATATATATATATATAACTATATATAAATGTATTTAACAATATTTATATCAACATATTACTATATATAAATGTATTAGCTACATAAATACCTATATATAGCCATATGTATAAATATATATAATTACATGAAAAACTATATATAACTACATCTACAACATTTATAACTACATGCTCCAGAAACTTAATATCCATTCATATCATTCGTATCATTCACATCATTAATCTCATTAATACATATTTTATTGGACATTGAATAAATCTTTATCATTTTTCCATATATTTTAGGAACTTAAATTTAAAATTTTCAACCTTAAATGTATTTTTATTGTATTTTTATATATTTTTTATAAATCATTATGATTTAATATGTTTAGGGTTTGTATTTTTGTTTCACTAAATATCATTTAACTAAAATTGATTTATATAAAATGTTCATTTGTTAAAATTCATGTTGTAAATTCCAAAACAAATAATAATATATTTCCGTAATAAGTATTATAAAAAATTTCTAAAGTATATGTTTGATGTAGTTTCAATTTACACAGATAAAACTTTAATAATAAAATTTTTTTACAAAATAAAATTATTTTACAAAATAAAATTTATCATAGACATTAATATTTTAATAAAAAAATTATATAGAAAAAGAAACAGTTTATCATCTATTTATGAACTATATTTTCATTTTTAGCATAATTGTAAAAATAAAATAATTTACAAATATGTCAGCTTCATTTATTTATATGAGAATAATGATAGTTATTTTAATATAAATATTAAAAAAACAACTATTTGAATAAAATAGAAGCTCATATATTTAATTTATAATTTAATTTTATGCATTAATATACATCACACACACACACACATATACACACCCACTAACACACGCACACACAAATATTTGTTTTAAATATAAAAAATTTACAATATTTTATAAATAATGTACAATATATAATATTTTTTTTTAATTAAATTTTCAAAATCAAAAAATTTTCAATACATTTAAACACACACACTCACAAACACACGCACACACACACACACACACATATATATATATAATAGTTTCATGTGTAACTTTAAAAATATATTTTGTATATAGCTATATGTGTGTGTTTGTGTGGGTGTACAGTAATGTATGCATACATACAAGTATATACACACTACTTTGAAAATGTAGATACATGTGTAAATATATACAAAATTGCAAAAATATTTATGCAAATATATAATGTATAGTAATGTATATGGAGGTATAAATGTGTGTGTGTGTGGGGCAGTGTATATGCACATATATAATTATGCATTTATATGTAAGTATCAATATTAATTTTGAGAAGAAAAATACTTGAGCACATATATATTAACATGTTCCACAAATTCGTGAGAGCATTAGCAAAAATTGACATTATTGCAAGATACTACTAATCTCCCATCTATAACACTTTGCCTCAAGATTTATCAATGTACTACTGTCAATGATAAGGTTCATTCAATACTGCATACCATGAAGTTATATTTTCATTCAATACTATAATTTGTTCAAATAAATCCATTAAATCAATCTAGTCTATTTTTAATAAGCTATTTTTAATTTTGATTATATGTACATTTCTATCTAATATCTTCTAAAACAACTCTTCTATCTTCTCTTTCTAGTCTTGATAAACTATTTTTAATTTTGATCATATGTACATTTCTTATTTCATATATTTAGTTCAAACTATTGTAATAGTAAAATCCATTAAATCAATCTAGGCTTGATATCTTTCTTTTCTATGAGGTATTTGATTATAGAATATTTAGTATATACTATGACTTTGGTTCTCACAAAATATGATATTAACTTGCCAAAAGAAAAGATTGTTGATAGAAGTTCTTTCTCTATAGTTTTGTAATTCATCTGGGGATTTGAGAATGTGTTGTTATCATAGTATATGATAACTATTTATAAATATTTGGTTAACTATATAAAACTCTTCATAATTATATTTAACTATATTTGTAATATTGTAAACAATTTTTAAAACTATATCCATAACTTTATATAACTATTTTTTAACTATATAATATTTTATAACTATATGTGTAATTCTATATAACTATATTTTTAACAAAATATATCATGTGTATAATAATATATAATTATATATAATTGTATTTTACTATATGTATAACTATAAAAATGTTATATATAACTATATCTTTAACTACATACATATTTATAACTATATGTGTATAACTATATATAATTATTTATATAACTATGTAATTACTCTATATAATTAAAAATAACTATTGTTGAATCTATGTATACATATATGTATTCATATAATTAAATCTATATATTTATTTATAACTTTGTAAATATTTATGTATAACTACTTATAACTACATGTATGAATATATCTATATATAATTATATGTTTAACTATATATAACTTTATTTATAATTACATATATTATAGGTATAAAAACATATAGAAGTTGACCTCTCTCTATGGTGACAATCTCTTGAGGTTAATTGATTATGTTTCTTTCTCTCATCATATCTCTTTACTGTCATACGACAAAGGGATTGAGATTTAGTGGAAGAAATGGGGTTGACATTCACAATGTTGTTCAACAGCAGGCTGTTTTCCAACAAGGAGATGAGGATTTTGATGCTAGGTCTTGATGCTAGTGGTAAGACAACCATTCTGTATAAGTTGAAGCTTGGAAAAATTGTGCCCACAATTTCTACTATTGTCTTTAATGTATAGACTAATGAATACAAAAATATCAAATTCACTATGTGGGATGTTGGGGTTCAAGACAAGATACGCCCTTTCTGAAAGGAATTACTTCCAAAATACCTAATGTCTCATATTTGTGGTGGATAGCAATGACAGATATCAAGTTGTTGAAGCCAACTATGAGTTGCATAGGATGCTAAATGAAGAAAAGCTTTGAGATGCAGTTTTTCTAGTGTTTGCCCAATAAGCAAGATCTTCCCGATGCGATAAATGTAGATGAAATTTCTGACAAGCTAGTACTTCACTCTCTTCTCCAATGCCATTGGTACATTCAGTGTACCTATGCTACCTATGGCGAGGGCCTCTAAGAGGGTCCTGATTGGCTTTCCAATTACATTTTCAGCAAGTCATAAACAAATTTAGCAGGATGAGGTAAACTTTGTTGACATATCTGGATGTGGATCTAATCTTTGCTTATTTTGCTTGAGTTTTGTTAAGTTTTGTGGATGTCATCATCTGTTTATAGGGGGATTCAAATTGTATTTATATTTTTATATTGCATGCCTAAAATACACGACCGCATTTACTTTGTTCTGATCTGTTGTAAGCTGAACATTTTTTTTGGTTTTGTCTTTTTGTCATTGGATCCCAAAGGTATAAGAACATATAACTATAAATAATTGTCTTTGACTATATGCATAACTATAAAATATTATACATAACTATATTTAAAAATATAATTAACAATATATATTTAATATACATTTTTATATATTAGTATATAAAAAAGTATTTTACCATATATATAACTATAGATAACTATATATATACATATATAAAATTATATAAAAAAATATATATACCAACATGTATAAATATATGTATAACTATATGTGTAACTAAATGTATATCCACATGTAACTATATTTATAAATACATACATACAACATTATGTTTAACTATATGTATTTAACATATATAAATATTTGTATAACTATATATAAATATTTGTATAACTATATAACACTCTATATAATTAAATATAACTATATTTGTAACTATGTATACATATATGTAAATCTATATATTTATTTATAACTTTATATATTTATGTATAACTATTTGTATGAATTTTGTTATATAGAACTATATGTTTAACTTTTTAAATATATTTATAGCTTTATATACTATATGTATAATAAAATATAACTATAAATAATTGTATATTATTATATGTATAACTATAAAAAGCTTTATGCATAACTATATTTAAATATATAATTTACAACTTATATTTAATATACATTTGTATATATTAGTATATTAAAATGTATTTTACTTTATCTATACCTATACATAACTATATGTATAAATATATAAAATTATATGAAGAAATATATATAGCTACATGTATAAATATAAGTATAACTATATGTGTAACTATATGTATACCCACATGTAACTATATTTATAATTACATGTTTAACAATATACAACAATATGTTTAATTATATGTGTATAACTATATATAAATATTTGTAAAACTAAATAAAACTTTATATAATTAAATATAACTATATTTTTAACAATATATACATATATGTATACATATATGTAAATCTATATATTTGTTTATAACATTGTATATATTTATGTATAACTAAATATAACTACTCGTATGAATATATATATATATATATGTATGTATGTATGTATGTATGTATGTATGTATATATATATATTAAACTAAATGTTTAATGATACACTACAACAAAACTTCAAATTTATGACGTTTTGTTCCTTGTCGTTTTAAGAAAATGTCATTATTCTATTTGTAATTAGACATGTCATGACATTTTTCTAAAAACATCATTATTTGGAACATGTTTTATGTTTTTATGGCATTTACTAGAAGTGTCATTATTATGACTAATAGGTTAGGAAATTTCTTGACTCCTTAAAAAATGCTAAGGAATAAGGGGCTGATAATTAAAAACCTTGTCACTTGTATAAGTGTCACGGATATAAAAATATTAATTTTGAATTTATTGATTTGGAATTAATTAGTTTTGTATTTTTTATTTGTAAAATAAGCAATAGCTTTTAAAATCGCATTGGCAACAAACTGGAAGAATTGAGTGGAAGAGTCTCAGCCTCCTTCTCTATGGCTTCGTTTTCCATTTCTTCATTGATGGAATTTCCTTTGCTTTTTTTTATTTTTTTTTTTGCTCAACCTAAATTAATCTAATAAAAAAAACCTAATAGCATGTGGCAGTCCAACACCCAATTCGATTCCTAAAACTAGTTTAGTAATAAAAAGCAAGGACTTGATGATCTTCCCACCGGGTCTAGGCATAGGCTGATACTCGGTCTCGTCCCCTTCGACCTTCACGGCTATTACCAGCACGGAACCATGCCTTCACGGCTGATACTCGATCTCAGTTTCGATGATCTTCCCGATAGGATCTTTAGGTTGCTCTTCAATTCTTGAAAATACTGAGCGTGTAGGAAAACCTCGACCAGAATTATGGATAACTATGTCATTCAAGGCTATATAAATGCAATAAATATAGGGTTAGCCACAAACTCAAATTCAAAGTTCATAATCTTTCTCTGTGATACTTTTGCATCAAGAACAAGATAGAAACTAATGTACTGTTCAAGCATCTGCTTCGATTTGTTTATGCATTATCATTTGGTCTTCTGTATATGATTTGGATTGTGGATGCTCGTCATGTCTACTCATCACCACTAGCACTGGAATCCCCCACGTTACCTACTCCAATTGACTCACCTATGGCCCCTAGATTTGAAATTCTAACTAGCTCACAACATTTTTCATTTTTGCCTCCTTCACATGATAGTCCCACCAGGCAGTGATAATCTTTTATTTATCATAGATATGATTTTCACTTTGGCATACTGGAGTGAGTAAGAATGAATTGGAACAACCTATTTTTTGTGTAGTTTAAAGTAGTTTTCTTCTTGATGTTAAAAATATAGTTTTTTATGGGCCACATGTTTAGAAGTGGCTAAGTGTCAGGCTTTGTTCTATTTGTTCTAACCTGCATATGAGCTAGTGTTGGAATAAGGTTCCATCAACTTGCCATTTGCTAGTTGCTACTATTCTGCCAAAGAGTAATATTGAATTCTTTTCCATATCCAATTTTCAGGCTCAATCTGCAGTTCTTCTTGCAAGATCCAATTTGCTCATTACAAGGGATATAGAGTGGGAAAATCTTGTTGTTGGCTTTGAGCACGTAATTATCCATGCTTTTTTTGATATCGTGTCATTTTATACATGTTGGTTCCATGCTTTGGAAAAATATTATATTTTTTAATTATTGTTGCCAATAAAATTTACTTGCTTGGATCTTTAATAATGGAAAATTAAAATAATTTTTGGAAATATTGATTAATTGAATTGGTAGTGCAGATTGGTGTGATAGACTGGATGTGGGTGTCCCTGCTTTCTTATCTATGGTTTTTTAATTTGGCTTAGTTCTCAAAATATAATGTCCACCTGCTACATCATTCAGCTTTACAACTTTTCATTTTAATTTGTATTTTCCAAGAATTCAGGAGAACCAGTATGCTATTTTAGACTTGTGCCATGCACAGACTATAAGTACATTTGCTTAACTATCTTGTGGCTTTCATTTTTTTTATATACTTCATCATGCAAGAGTTTACCTAGCCATTGTGTCATATGGTTTGTATTCCAACTCTTATGAGATATAAATGCTCGCAGCCTGTAGGTTTTATTCGTAAGCATAGTAATGTAATTTTTAGACAGGTATAATAATTTTGTGGTTCCTCTCCTCTCCATCCTTCTCTTTCTCTCTTGCTGATGTGGAAAATTTAGAAAAACTATTAAATAAATTGGTTTCCTTTGTGTGATAGTGTCAAGATGATAGAATTGGCGGTGCTCCAATCCTCATTTCTCTCATATAACTATATATTCTATCACATGTAGCCACACACATTCTTTTGTTGTATATTTACATAGTCACGCGCACATATTAATTTATACACATAATTGAATCAGTGGAGGGAGATGAGATTCAACCTTTTCATCAAAAGGTCTTAGGCTAGGATCTCTCATTCATTAATCATTATGGTATCCATGTAGTTGGCATGTCCGCAAGTAGTTATTTCTATCACACCATTTCCAAAACAATGAAAAATTGTGAATTATATAGCTTTTTTTGTATTGACGTGTTATATTCTCTTTTGAACACATATTTTTTTTGTAATTTTGTGCCATTTATACGTATTACTTTTTTATTTTAATTTTAATCATGTGCAAATATGTGCATATTAATATTTTAATTTTGTGAAAAAAATATTCGTATTTTTTGGGTCAATTGAGATTGTTAAAAGAATTTCAATACAAGTGTGTAAGAGTGAGAATTTATTCTTTCAAGATGTTAAAACATGTAGATACGTGTAGACAGAAAATTAATCCTTGTTTTAAATGTATACTTGCTAACAGTGGAGGTCATAAAAGATCATGCCAAGTACACAAGGTTCTCTTTTTAGCATGAAGTTTGGGATATGTTAATATCTATACATTCTTATCTCCAAAAATTAGAGAGAATGCGTTTGATGAGACTCGAATCTGAGACATGCCGCATTTTGACGAATTCACTTGTCATCACACTAAAATATGATTTTCATTACATAAATAGAATATATAAATTTTTAAGGTGATCAACCATCTTAGTACTATTTTCGTTCAAATAATTTTTAATTTAGGGTTCTTTTGAGATTTGACATATTAGTGTTTGTGTAATCTCATATTAATACTTGCGAACAATAAGTGCACATTAAATACAGACAAAAAAATGAAAATAAAATAAGAAAAAAAAATTACACATCAACGCTCCTTAAGTTGATGTTTATATATCTTGTGCAAAATGTTCGAAAAAAAGTAATTTAGGGTCCTTTGAGTGAAGTCTCATGATGGGGAATCATTTTACCATTTCACGTTACTTTAATGGGACTTGAGGATGAAGTTGTCTCAATTAGGAACTCCCTCATCATGTACAATTGTTCTTGTGAAGCTTGAGTGAAGTTTCCCAATAAAAAACTTGATCAACCTCATTCAGATTCAATTACCCTTTTAATGAGGATATAGGGGTGGGGGAATATTTATGAATGGATCTCTTTTACTAATAAGATCCAATAATCTTTGAGGTAAAACATTCACAAGATTTATATGCTATAGTGCATACAAATGCTTTATTAAGAGATAAAAGAGAGACGTTTTGAAGGTCTCTTTGAATTATTCATGATAGTCAATGATATATTATCTCATTAAGGAAAGATGTCTTAATAGTCTTGGAATACTCTAATAAAATACATTTTATTATGGGTAGGCACTTTGATGTTACTCTCAGGATTGGAAAAAAAAATTATTGATCAAGTAATTTATTATTAAATTTATTTTTTTCCAAAACAATGAGGATTAGTTTAATATACTTGGAACTTCCTAATAGTTTTGATAAAATATATATTTTGTAATAATTTTATTTATGAGTTGTGTACATGAACATGAGATCTCATTATTATTATTATATATTCAAGAGTATTATCATTTTCCATGATCATTATTATTGATAAAAATGAAAAATATATATTCTCACACATAAAATAAGTCATAATATATATATATATATATGACTAGGGTTAGGGAAATCTAGATCTTGAGTGCTCCCTTCACTACAACAAAACTTCAAATTTTTGATGTTTTATTCCTTGCCATTTTAAGAAAATGTCTTTATTCTATTTGTAATTTGACATGTCATGATATTTTTCTAAAAACATCATTATTTGGAACATGTTTTCTATTTTTATGGAACTTACTAGATATGTCATTATTAAGACTAATAGATTGTTAAGACTAATAGATTATTAAGACTAAAAAGGGGCTGAAAATTATAAACCTTGTCACTATTATAAGTGTCATGGATATGAAAATATTAATTTTAAATTTATTGAATTGGAACTAATTAGTTTGTATTTTTTATTTGTAAAATATGTAATAGGTTTTAAAATGGTGTTGGCAACAAACTCGAAGAGTTGAGTGGAAGAGTCTCGGTCTGCTTCTCTATGGCTTTGTTTTCCATTTCTTCATTGATGGAATTTTCTTTGCTTATTTATATCCTTCATCCTCTAGGTTGTTGTATTCTCACACATGATCGCAGTGAATAGATTCTTACGCATTGCATGATAGGTCCTCACCGCCCTTTATTGTTAATTTAGAAGATATGTTACTAAAATTACAGTTAATTGCTCTTGTCATCAGTTTCTACACGGCTTATTTTACGAACTATGGAAAGTGGAGTTGTACATGGCTTATGCAGTATATCTTCAGCATCGTGTGTTGTGTTGCTATTTTGTGAAGTTTAATTAGTAATGTTTCCTTCAATCAATGCTGATTTTGTGATGTTGGTGCTAGTTTTGTCGGTGATTTTGCCGTAGTTGAGTTATCTACCTCTTATTTTCAGGCTACTATTTTGCCAAAGAGTAATAATTAATTCTTTTCTATTTCCTATTTTCAGGCTCAGTCTATAGTTCTTCTTGTAAGGTCCAATTTACTCATTAATAAGGGATATAGGGTGGGAAAATCTTGTTGTTGGCTTTGAGCAGGTGATTATCCATTCTTGTTTATCTTTGATCTCGTGCCATTTTTATACATGTTGTTATATTTGTTCTCTCTACCTCTGTTTTTCTGACTATGAAAGTATAGAAAAAAAGGAGGCTATAATTCCTACAAATATGTGCTCTATAGTCATGTCATTTCAAAATCAATTACCCTAATGACCTAGAGACATGTAATGTCATATCTATAAATTCATCTAGGTCATGTATTTGTTTATTTTATCTTAGATATTACAGCAAAGTCAAAATATATTATTATCTTGTATAGAAATAGATGATAGGTAAATTAATACTCACCTAATTAAATACTTTTACTTTATTTTTTAAATGATTTCAATACATTGAGAAGTTTGAATAGAATATTATTATCTTCCTCACAAGAAGAATAAAAAAGAAAAGAGAGATATTATTATCAAAACAAGATCTACCTTATATACCTGGGAATATTGAATATAGGAAATGAGAAACTAAACGAAATATTTTTAAAAATAATATACACAAATAAGGATATTACTATCAAAAAAAGAATATATACGTTATATACCTTTTATACTTGGGAATATTGATTATTGAAAATGAGAAATTAAGCAAAATATTTGTTAAAATAAGCTACACAAATAAGGAAAATAAGATTTGGGGATCTAGTAAATAGTATATAAAATTTTTAAGTAGCTAGAAATAAATAAAATAATATAGTTAAAAGGAAAATACATGGCCAATAAAAATTTTCCTTATCTCAAAACACTTTTTATTTTCTCTTTTCCTTAGACATGTTTGATAAAAAAATCATCTTATTTTTTCTTTTCCCCAATGTAATGTCTTTTTACATATAAAT
This sequence comes from Sapria himalayana, assembly GCA_029783825.1. NCBI lineage: Eukaryota > Viridiplantae > Streptophyta > Magnoliopsida > Malpighiales > Rafflesiaceae > Sapria > Sapria himalayana. The sequence goes on from JAREIK010002685.1 coordinate 513,833, forward strand.
TAGAGAATTAACTTTTACCTTAAATATGATTTAAATAATTTTTCATTATAAAAATAACAATAAAAGGAATAAAAAACTATAATGCACTAGAATGCATGATGGGAGGTTCTAAAACTGGATTTGGAGGAGAGTAAAATATTTTTTTATTAATAAATTGACTTTTCTCATATTTGACTTTTTATAAAGAATAATTAAATGATATTTTTTTGTTTAAATAATTTTTTTTCTAAGAATCATACAAACTCTGAGAAATAATTTCTCATGTTTAAATATTATTCTAATCATGTTGACTATGTAAACAAATTCAACATTATTACAATATTAATGCTCATCCCTTCTATCTTATATCTGACATGCTTATTAATATTTTATTAAATTGATTTTTGAATTTTTTTTAATAGATAAAAAAGAGGTTGCTAAACGAATAACATTGGAATGTTTATATATTCTTCTATTCGAAGTGTGATCACTATTGGAAATTATTTCTTCTTTAAAAATGGATCATTCATGGATCTCAAAGGATAGAAGATCGAAGGAATATGAAGATGGAGTTAAATGTTTTGTTGCATTTGCAATACAAAATTCTACAAATAAAACCTCCATTAAATGTCCATGCTTACAATGTGGTAATATGATTTTCAATACTCCTCAAAAGATTCGAGACCATTTATTTCTCTTTGGAATTGATCAAAGTTATCATATATGATATTGTCACTGAGAGGCAGCTCCAAGTGGCCCACCTACCATAAGAGCAGAACATTATGATAGACTGCAATTTGATGATCAACATAGTACAATAGAAATGGTTCAAGTTGCACATGATAATTGTCAAAATGATCCTGAATTATTTGCAAGATTAATACAAGATGTAGAAACCCCATTATATCTTGGTTGCAGAAACTTTACAATATTATCTGCCTTGATCAAATTATACAACTTTAAAGTAAGTTTTGGGTGGTCTGATAATAGCTTTTCAGAGCTTTTACAAATTCTTGGAGAAATGTTGCCTTTTAACAATGAATTGATTTCGTCGATGTATGAAGCAAATAAGATATTAAATTCTTTGGGAATGAAATATGAGAAAATACATGCATACCCAAATGATTGTGTACTTTATCGGAAGGAGTTGAAAGATGCATCCTTATGTCCTACCTGTGGAACTTTGAGGTGGAAGACATATATCACAGGAACTAAGAGGAGAAAAGGAGTTATTGCGAAAGTAATGTGGTATTTTCCTCAAATTCCAATATTTAGAAGAATGTTTCAATCATCAAAAATTATAAAAGAGCTCATATGGCATGTTGAAGAAAGAAATTTTGATGGGAAAATGCGTCATCCATCAGATTTACCATCATGGAAGCAAGTTGATCACAGATGGCCTGAGTTATCCTTAGAACCTAGAAACTTGACACTTGCAATTTCTGCAGATGGCATAAATCTTCACAGTTCATTTAATAGAAAACATAGTTGTTGGCCCATTCTCATGATAATTTACAACCTTCCTCTATGGTTGTGCATGAAAAAAAAATTATGATGTTATCTTTATTAATTTCCAGTCCACGACAACCTGGCAATTACATTGATGTCTATTTAACACTGCTAATAGAAGATCTAAAAACATTGTGGAATGTCAGAGTTCAAGTTTATGATGCACATAAACAAGAAATCTTTACATTAAGAGCCGTTCTATTATGGACAATCTATGATTTTCCTGCATATGGAAACATGTTAGGCTACAAAGTTAAAAGATATTATGGTTGTCCAATATGTGGAGAAGAAACATATTCTTGTAGGTTAAAGCATGGAAAAAAGAACTCCTATACTGGACATTGACGATTTCTTCCAAGAAATCATCTATATAGGAAACAAAAGAAAGCATTTGATGGAAAACAAGAATTTCAATCACCTCCACAAATATTGACTGGCGAGGAAATATTAAAAAAAATCAATGGAATCTGTAATTCTCGGGGGAAAAAAAGGTTAATCTGGGAAAATCTGAAATCAACAATACAAATTATTGGAAAAAGAAGTCCATATTCTTTGATCTTGAGTATTGGAAATATCTTCATGTTCATCATAATTTCGATGTAATGCATATTGAGAAAAATATTTGTGAAAATATTATTGGTACCTTACTCAACATTGCAGGTAAGACAAAGGATGAGCTTAATTCTCGCTTGGATCTTGTAGATATGGGCTTAAGGAGCGAATTCACACCAAGGTTTAAATCGAAGAGAACATATCTCCCTTCTGCATGTTATACACTTTCTACAATGGAAAAGAAAGTGTTTTTCCAAACACTTTCATAATTGAAGGTTTCATATAGATATTATTCGAACCTTTTAAACCTCGTATCAATGGAAGACTTGAAACATAATGGATTAAAATCCCATGACTATCATGCATTAATACTACAATTTTTGCCGGTTTTGTTATGTTCTATCTTGCCCAAGCATGTGAGGAATGCCATTTGTAGATTGAGTTTCTTTTTTAATGCTCTCTGTACTAAAATCGTTGATGTTTCTTCATTAGATGAGTTACAAAATGAGATAGTGGTGACATTATGCTTGTTTTAAAAGTACTTCCTACCTTCATTCTTTGATATCATGGTGCATCTTACTGTGCATCTTGTAAGAGAAGTGAGATTTTTTGGACTGGTTTACTTTAGGTGGATGTACCCATTTGAAAGGTTTATGAAAGTGTTAAAAGGCTATGTACGAAATCGTACTAGACCTGAAGGTTGTATTGCTAAATGCTATATTGAAGAAGAAGGAATCGAGTTTTGTACAGAGTACTTATCAAATGTGGAAGCAATTGGAATTCCTAGTAGTTCAAACATTGACCAAAAAGTCGGGGCACCAATATTTAGAGGTCTTACTATGAAGGCCAATTCTAATTTATGGTTACAAGCACATCATTATGTGTTGGAAAATACATCAATTGTCCAACCTTATATTGAGTAAGCACCACTAACTTTTTGTTTCTTTATTTGTTGTACATATAATATATTACTCTAATTATTAAATTTTTATACATGACCTCATAGAGAGCACATGCAATGGCTGAAAGTGAAACATCCACGTCAATCAAAATGACAAAAGTGATTACAGGATGCGCATCCTCGTATTTTACCTTTTGGTTACGACAAAAGGTACTACAATGGTTTCTTAAATTTTCCTTTTTTTTAACATTATTGGTTAACATATAAATGATAACTGTACCTTATTTCTATAGATTGAAGTTGCAATGGGAAATAATGAACTTGTATCTGAAACCCTTAAATGGATAGTTGATGGTTCAAGCCATTATGTGATGAAGTATAATGGTTATGTCATCAATGGGTGTCAATATAATACCAAGGAGCGTGATGATTTACAAGCTACCCAAAATAGTAAAGTTAGTATTGTAGCAACCACCATGCAAATTACTAGTGCTAAGGATAAAAATCCTATTTTCGGGGAACTTTGTTTCTATGGAGTTATTGCTGAGATTTGGAACCTTGATTATACTATGTTCAGAATTAGAATCTTCAAGTGTGATTGGGTTAATAATAAGAATGGAATCAAAGTTGATGATCTTGGGTTTATCTTAGTTGACTTTAGTAGATTGTCATAAGTCAGATCCGTTCATATTAGCCTCCCAAGCTAAGAAAGTCTTCTATGTACTAAATGAGCTTAATCCAAGATGGTCAATAGTTTTGTCAACTTTTCAACAAGACTTCACAGAAAGAGCAAACAATGATGATCAAATAGACATTTCTATTGAACACAATCAAGTCATATCTCCTTTGCCACAAATTGAATTATTTGATGCAATGGATGACTCTGATAAAATTTGTATTTGAGATGATTGTGAGGGAATTTGGGTTGAGAACAAATCATAAATGTATCCAATTTGTATCTTTGTTATGGTATTGTGAATTGAGATGCTGCTATAGTTTTTTTTGTATTTTAAATGTATGCTTACTATTTAATTTATTCGTCTTTGTTATTAGATGATTGTTATGCTTTCAATTTTAGTTAATGTCGGGTTGACAATATTCAAAACATTGACAATATTATGTTTTATGCAAAGCAGCTTATTAGGTAATGCCTTTAATTAGTTAATTTTTTATTCTTTAAATTTTTTTTGGATATTTTTGTACTATTATTTTAACATTATAATTATTTTTATGATAGGTATGGAAATAGAACAAAAAGATAATGCAACTACAAGAAATAGATGTAGAGGGATAACAAGAAAGACTATGATTATCAAGATTAGGAGCAAAAGAATAAAACGTATAGTAAAGTATAATGTTGATCATGTTTATGTCGGACAAGCTACTGTGCATCTCACAAGTTATTTAGGCATATTGGCACGTACCATGATCCCAATTAGATATAGCACTTGGCACCATGTACCTAAGCAATTGAAGAATAAATTGTGGCACTCCATTGAGGTAAACTTGTATTTTTTTTTCTATCTATAACTTTTTCTAATTATATTTGCAATTTTTTTTAACAACTAATAACTATGTTCATTACTTCTAGGCTGCATTTACATTGGATTGTAAAAGTAGAAGGAACTATATGAAATCAATGAGCAGGTGCTTTAGATATTTCAAGAACATGTTGACTACAAAGTATATCAATTCTTTAAAACTCCAACTAAAGCTTCTTTAAAAACCACCAGTTGAATACAGTTTTATTGAAGATGCAGATTGGACAATTTTTGTCAAAGAAAGATTGTTTCAAAAATTTCAGGTAAATTTCTAAGTATTTTCATGTCATATACTCATTTTTTCTTTCCTTAATATAAATTAAAATTTGTAGGAGTTTAGAGAAGTTCAAAAAGAAAGAAGGAAAAAACATATTTATAATCATCATCTTAGTAGGAAGGGATATGCTGGTCTTGAAGAAGAGATGGTAAGTTAAAGATGTTGTTACTTTACTTTTTATTTTATGTTGAATTTTCCTAGAGACTCATTATATTACATTTCAATATTGTAAAAGTTGGTTGAAATTGGCTTTACTAAAGTCATTGATAGAGTGTATTATGAAAGAAAGCAATGGAGAAAAAAGATGGCACGTATGATGAAGGATTTATCTCGGTAGTGGAGAAGATTGTAAGTATAAGTTATGGAACATATATTTCATTTACATTAATAACTTATTTATATTAACCAATATGACATTTAATTTTATAATATCATTGTGTATCAGGATAAGATATTGCAACAGTCACAAAAAAGTAGTTTGTGTTTCAATGGAAATGACATACTTACTGAAGCATTGGGAACTCCTGAATATAGTGGTTGAGTACGAGCTAAAGGAAAGCATTATACTCCATAACAATATTTTCATATAATGGCAGATCGTGCTTTGCAGGAATTTATGAAAGAATCGCAAGAGTTACAATCAAAGTTTGAGGCAAAGATTATATTCCAACTCTCTCTGATGGTACCCACCGCACCTAAATCTTTTGTTGATAACTCTAACATGCTCCAAAAACATATTGTACTTCCTAAGAGTGTTGAGCAACCAAAACGTCGAGTAGAAGACCACACTCCTCCAATGCTAAAAGCAAACAAGGTAAGTTGTATTTAATATTATGTTCTATAATAAAAATGTGTTAGCACAAACTCATAATTTTTATATCAACTTACCTAGTTGATATGAAAATATAGAAATAATGTTACAATATAAGTTTGTATAATAAATTATATTAATAAGCTCATTAAGTTATGATAACTCATTTTTTTCTAACTATTTCTTTCCTAATTAGAAATTATCAACTTTAGATGATTGCATATAACTAAATAATATTGTTTTATTTTACAGGTAAGGAATTGTCAATTGGCCATAGGGACAAAAGAAAATCTAGTTGCAGCTGGAATAATGGTACTTGAATGTGGTGCTAACTTCCTTGTTGCTGTGGATGTTTCTTATGATCCAAATGCATTACTTTTTGTACCTATTCCAAGCCTAATTACCACTATTGGAGATGCTATTGGGCATCAAATTTTATGGCCTGCCCAATTAGTCATTCTTACTACTCATCGCATCCAGGTATGTGTTTTTTTTAAATAAAAAATTTCTTGTTAATAATAAAAAAACAATTTTATCTAGGACAATTCTTATATATACAATGATATTTTATGTTTGATAGGATTCAAAAAATTTAAGAAATAGAGGAATAAAGAGAGAACATTGAGTTTTAAGGATGATAACTTTGTAGATATCAAGAACTTTGCTACATTAGTTGGGCTTTTGTTAAAGGATGAGATGGTACATGCAGTAGAAATCATAGAGGATGTTTTTGGAGAGTCTTTTAAGAAATTCCTCATGATAGAAGATATGGATATCATAATTTCATCAATAGAGGTGTCATCTAATTGCCTTATGTTCTATATATGGTAAGAGTAACATTTAAAATGTTTTTTATATATTTTAACTATCTTATTTATGCTTAAATTTTTCATATTGAGAATTGTATTTAATATTAGTTAAATTAATTATTTATTAAAACTTTTAAATATTGTGTGAAATTAAATCAGGCACTTACATAAGAAGATGGTTGATGCTAAAGAGGCAGAGCAATTTATTTTTGTAAATCCGACCTTGGTTTCCAAAGCTTGATTGGGAGAAGCAAGCAAGAAAAATAGGTCAAGGGTTATAGCTAATCGATTGATGAATGCAAATAATACTGATTTTGTTTTTATTCCATATAACCCAGGGTAAGTTATTAAACACAAGTAAGCTTATAAGTATGCATATTTATCAAATTATAAATGTTATGTTGCTACACTAATGTTAATTTTGTTGTTGTCACTAGTTATTGGTGGTACTTGACATAAGGACTTTGATCACCTATTATATTGATTCCTTGCATCATCAACCTTTAGATGATCTTAAAGACATTGTTAATATGTAAGTTTTTCCCTTAATATTATAGAATGAAGCATAGTTGGTAACAAAAATTTATTTTCTTCATGCAGGGCTCTAAGAATTCATCCACTTAAAAAACATAAATCGTCAAAGAGAGAGCCTAATTGGATTGTATTAGGGGTAAATAACTCATAAACTGAGTAATAAAATATTTAGTATCTTCTTCTTAATTTTAAACTTAGTACAATATAACTTGCAAGTAACTCCATATATATATAATGATCTTTTTTTCCATTCAGTGCCCAAGACATCATAGTAGTGTTGAATGTGGATACTATGTGATAAGATATATGAGAGATATCATTCTCGATCAAGGATGTCTTACGACAAAATATGTGTTGAATGTGGATATTACTTTACTTTTCAACAGTTTAATGGGATAAAATCATACAACAAAGATGAGTTGGATGAAGTACGATCTGAATGGGTGGTGTTAGTGACTCAATTAATACTCTCCTCGGTTTAAAAAGCATTGGAGACACCTTTTTGTATTGAAGCATGAACAAATTTTGGCATTTCCAACTTTAACTTTTGATGAGGTTCATACTTTATCTCTCTTTTCACCCAAACTATGACTAAAAGTAAATTGTTAGACATAATCATTTGAATATTTTTAGTATTTTCCTTACACATTCATGATATTTCTCTAATTTTTAATAGTTGAATTACATTAGTATATTGTATGCATTATTCATAGGCATTTAAAGGTAAACTTTTTTTTGGTCAAATTAGAAGATCTTTCAACTTTGGAATAGTCCATGAACTATTGTGATAATAAAGGTATTTTTCATAATGAGATCAAGTTTATTACTTCTTACTTTCTATTAAATATTTTAAAATTGAATATGCAATTGGAATTTTATTGTTATCATATTATCTTTTGTTTATGTTGTCAACTATAGATTTTTTTTGTAGATTGACTATGGAAAAAATTATGATTTCAACTTATGGCTTCAATACTTTACCACAACATTGTAAATTATATTTTCACCCTTATAAAACACAATTATTATTTCAAGGAACAATTATTTTTATTACGTAGCTTTTATTTTATTAATGAATCTAAAACTATAAGTTGATTGGATTACTATATATGTGTAATCAATAGAACTTGAAATTACTTTAATAGCATCCAATCAAGTTTTTTTAATGTATTGGAAAGATGGCAAGTAATTTAACTTTTCATTTTATTAAATTAAATTGGATTTTGTAGTGTTTCTTCAAGTAGTTTGTGAGATCTTTCAACTCACTACACACATATATTTTTAATGAATTATTATTGTTTTGTATTTTAAAATATTTTATCAATTTTTAAGCTATAATTGATAAATCTCTTTCTTTATATTTCACACATTACTACTAACTTTGTTTTTGTTGTTGTTTAATATTTTTTAATCATATATCACAATTTTTATATAAATTATTTTCATGATATGTTGTTATCATTCCTTCATTCTTATTTTCCAAAGCTCTATAATATTTTTTTTTCTGCAAGTGTAATTAATTATTGTTCATCTTTTTGTATGTAGGTTTTCTTTTTGGAAATTAACTTTCAACTTAGCCAAGCTAGGATGAAGCAGTTTCTTGGAGATAAGGCACAATTGGGTTGCATATTTAAGAAATCTTGAATTGAATTAAAGAAATGAATGTTGAAATTGTGATATATATTTTTTTATTTATGAAATGTAAGAAGTCCAAGTTCCCCATTGTAATTAAAAACTTTAATCTTGGTATAGATTAAAATGTATGTTTTTCTTATGTGCATGCAGTATTACAATAACAGGTGAAAATATATTTACAATAATTATTAAATTGATATTTAATTAAATCATTATCTTCCTAGACACTTTTACAAAGTGTCATTGTATTCAAATATTTTAAGATTGATACAACAAATTATGATATTTTCTGAGTATCAAGGTAGATTGGTATAATAAATAATGACAGTTTATTTTAGCATCAATGTTTTTTTCAACGACACTACTAAAAAATGACATTATAGGAAAATACTTATTATGACAGACTAGCGGATGACACTATCAATAAAGCGACATGAATTATATTTAATGACACTTTTTAAGCATCTTTGATTATGTTTTTTGTTGTAGCGATATATTATTTTCTATAACTCTATATATTATAAGTATAATAACACATAACAATAAATAATTATATCTTACTGTATGTATAACTATAAAAACATTATACATAACTATATTTAAAAATATAATTAACAACATATATTTAATATACATTTTTATATATTAGTATAACAAATGTATTTTAGTATATCCATACCTATACATAACTATATGTATACATATATGAAATTATAAGAAAAAATATAAATACATACATGTATAAATATAAGTTTAACTATCTATATAACTATATGTATAACCACATGTAACTATATTTATAATTATAAGGATAAAAACATACAACATAATGTTTAACTAAATGTGCATAACTATATATAAATATTTGTATAACTATAAAAAAATCTATATAAATAAATATAACTTTATTTTTAATAATGTATAGATATATGTAAATCAATATAATTATTTATAACTTTGTATACATTTATGTAAATCTACTTATAATTACTTGTATAGATATATCTATATATAAATATATGTTTAACTATATTTAACTATTTATAACTACATTTACTATATGTATCCTAACATATAATTATATATGGGATAATACTAATTTGTTGCACTAACTTGGAATTAAATGGCAAAAGATATAATATCAACAATATGTAAACACATAGCATGAGAGTGTCCGTTGGTCAGACTCATATATGGTATAATACAAATAAGGGTCGTACTCTTACCTAATCCAAGCCCTTGTGCCTCAGGCTCATATATGAACTTATGTATGACAAAAGATGTAATATTTGATAGGTTTTTATAGAAAAAATTTTTTTTTATGTAATTCTAATGCATGAGTCCCATATTTATCGATTTTAACTTTATCAAAATGAGGCCTAGGATATTTTATCTTTATTATTCCTAAAATATAATATTTTTACACTCTCTTTCTCTCTAAACATCATTGCTAGATATCTTTTAGATTTCTGTTAAGCTGTATGACAATCAACTTTAATTTGTATTTCTTCATGTCTATAATAACTGTTTTTATATATCTGTGGATATGTTTGTGTGTCCCCGAATTTTTTGGGTAGAATTTCAGCCTACTATAGGTATGTAAAAGCCCTGGATGGTCCTTTATGGTGCTGGGAACAACACCTTAGCTTCTAAAGCTATGAGATGAGCCAAATAATTAATTCTATGCAAACACAGGTTTGTTCTTTGCATTCTTATTTTGTGCAGATATGTGTCATCGCAGTTTAGATCTATGACTGCTTGTTATTGGTTATTAGTTTGTAAATATAGTATGATATGCTCTATGTGCAGGTGTAACAATGTTCTCTATTTGTGTGGAGTACTAGAAGAAAAAGAACGAGAAATGCTGACCATGCCTGAGAGACCTATATGCATGTTTTTTAAATCTTGTATAATTTTCTTCTGTTATTTTTGATGGTATGTGTATTTGCATTAGAGTACAAGTGTGTGTGTCATCTAATGCTATGTGATTATATATACATACATATAATACTACAATATATACATACATATAATACTACAATATATACATACATATATACTTGGTATAAATTTAAATATATACTAAGTATATATCAACATATATACTGAGTATATAAGTACACATATATTGAGTATATACATATATACTCCGTATATACGTACTTTTATACTGTAGTATATATGTACGTATATATCAATATATACATAAGTAGGTGCATATATTTATATGTAGACATGTATATATTATCAGACGTACACATCTATTTATACATAGACATACTTTTGAATATATAATTGATCGGACTAGTCTGAACATCATCGTGCATTGCTCACTGATGTAGGTAATAAAAGTAATGGATATTAGACTTTTCCTAATGCTTTGGAAAGATATTTTTGGTCTAGGCCAGCCAGGCAGATAATGGTTGGTCATAAAATCTTAGTAATTGTATTGTTTGTAATTATCACATGGTACAAAGAAAACGTATGAATAAATAACTTTTTTTGCTCTAGATTCTATAATGATTGGTTCTAATTGTACTAGATCTTAGAATGATGATGACGATGATGCTCGTGTAGTGTCGTGTAATTCCGGTAGAGGAGGAATATTATGTCCTATTTCGGGAGAAGTAGCTTGCTGCCTCGTCAAAAACTCGCTCAATCTCAAATTCATCAGTCGAGCATAATCGCCCATCATACTTTTATCATCAGCAGTAGTAGAGGCAGTAGTAGTGGTAGTAGCGGCAACAGTGGCAGCGATGGCTATGGCAGCAATGGCGACAGTGACGGCAGCTACGCAGTCGCGGCAGCAGGGGCACAGCATAGCGGCCACAGCAGGGGCAGTAACGGCAACGACAGCGATAGTAGCAATGGCAGTAGTGGTAGCTGCTGCAACAATGGCAATGGCAGAAATTATTGTAGCGAGGGATTTTTTCATCACTAAATTTATTTAGCTAAGAATTATTTTCGTCGCTAATATTTAGCGTTGAGCACTTTAGCTTGGGAAAGCATCCGTCATTATATCCGTTTAGCGATGGAAAATCTCAATTAGCTTGCTAATTTTGCTAGGAAAATTATTTTTTAACTAGGGATCTTTCCGTAGCCAAATTTTTAGCTAGAGACAATTTCACTCACTAAATTTTAGCAACGAGCACTTTAGATAAGGAACCGATCCATCATTAATCCGTCATTAATCCATCGTTAATCTGTCGCTATATCCCATTTAGTGACGAAAATGCCCATTTAGCTAGGGAATTGTCTCTAGCTATATGGGTTTTTTCTTGTAGTATATAGACTGATATATAGATATATAGAAAAATAAATAAAAAGTATAATAGATAAAGAGATAGATAGATATTTTAAAAGATAGATAGACGGATAGATAAATAGACATATTGGCATATTGACAAATAAATAGATAGATAAATACACAAATAGGGATATAGACAGATAAATATATAGAGAGATAGATAGAGAAATAGATATACAGAAAGAAAGATAGGTAGATTGAGAGATTGACATATTGATAGATTGACATATTTATAGATTGATATATAAACATGTAGACAAATAAAAAGATAAAGAAATAGATAGATAGATAGATAGATTGATTGATTGATTGATTGATCAACATATAGATAGAAAGATTAGAATAATGATAGACAACTTGATAGATAGATAGAAACATAGACACATTGGAAGATAGAAAGATAAATACATATATAAATAGATCGATAGAAACATAGATAGTTAGATAGATAGACATAAAGACATATATATAGAAAAATAGATTGATTGACATATTGATAGATAGATAGATAAACAAATAGATAGATTGAAAGATAGAAAGATTTATATATTTACATATTATTAGATTGACAGATAGATATGTAGATAGATAGACAGATAAATAGATAAAAAGATAAAAAGCTAGATAGAGAGGTATAAATTTAGATAGAGAGATATAAATTTAGATAGAGAGAAAGATACTTATATAGAGAGACATATAGATAGATGCACACATAGTTCTAAAAAATAGATAGACACATATATAGGTTGATATATAGAAAAATTGACAGATAAACAGATAGACATATTGATAGATTGATAGATTCATATATTTACAGATTGATAGATAGATAGATTGATTGATTGACAGATATATAGATTTACAAATAGATAGATTTATAGATATATAGATAAACAAATATACAGATAGACTAATAGACTAATCGGCAGATAAATAGATAGATGGAAAGATTAAAATATAAATGGATAGGAAGATTGATACATCAACAGATAAATAAATAGACAAATATATAAATAAAAACTAGATAGATAGATAGATAGATAGATATATAAATAGATAGACATATAAACTAATAGATAGATATATAGATAGACAGATAGATAGATAAACACATAGATAGATAGACAAATAGACAAATAGATAGGTAGATAGGTAGTAAGATAGTTAGATCGATAGTTAAAAAGTTAGAGAAATAGATAGAATGAAAGATAGACTAATGACATATAGACAGATAGATAGTTAGATAGATAGATAAATTGAAAGTTAGATAGATAGTAATATAGAAACATAGATAGAAAGATATATAGATGAAGAGAAAGATAACAAATAGATAGATAGATAGAAATATAGAAAGACAGAAATTTAGATAGACATACTGATAGTTTTATAGATTGATAGGTTGACAGATTGATAGATAAACAATTAGATAGATATACAAATTGACAAATAGATAGACATGCCAAAAAGTAGATAGAAAAATGAATAAATAGATAGACAAATAGTCAGATAGACTTTTTGATAGATTGACTGATAGACGGATAGATAGATACATTGGTAGAAATGAAGACAAGTAGAGATATAGATTGATATACACATAGAAAAATAGACAGATTGATAGATAAGTAGATAGATAGATATATAGATAGATAGATGTATAGAAAGAAAAATATATAGATATATAGATGCACAAATAGTAAACACATAGATAAATAGCCAGATAGCAAAATAGATAGGTAGATATGTATATAGAATGATAGATAAATAGATAAAAAGATAGATAGATAGACAGATAAAAAGATCGATAGATAAATAGATAGACAGATAGATGGACAAATAGATAGATAGATAGATAGATAGACAGAAAGACAAATAAACACATAGATAGATAGACAAATAGTTATGAAGATAGTCATACAAATAGATAGTAAGATAAAAAGATAGATAGAAATAAAAAGAGATATATAGATAGATAGACAAATAGATACTTAGACAAATAGCCAAATAAAAATTTAGACAAATATATATATATATATATATATATATATATATATATATATAGACTCATAGATAGAAAGTTAGATTGATAGATAGATAGACAGGCAGACATATAGATAGATAGATAGATAGAAATATAGATAGATAGATAGATCGACAATTAATTAGATAAATAGATAGACAAATAAATAGAAAGCCTGCTAGATAGATAGATTGAAATATTGACACATAGATAGATTGAAATATTGACACATAGATAGATTGAAATGATAGATCAATATATAGATACATAGATAGACACATAGACAAATAGACACATAAATATATAGACAAATAGATTGATAGATAGATTGACAGATTGAGATATTTTTAGATAAATAGATAGAAAAAGAGATAGATAGCTAAATAGATACATGAATAAATAGATATAGATATAGAGAAATAGTAAGATTGATAGATTAACATATTAAAAGATTGACAAATAGACAAGTAGATACATAGATAGATAGATAGACAGATAGATAAATATATAGTTGTTAGATAGATAGATAGGAAGATATATAGATATAAATATAGTTAGAAAGATAGATATACACATAGACACATATATAAGTATATATGTATACAAATAGATAGATAAAAAGATAGACAGATTGACTGATTGACTTATTTATAGATTGATAGATTGATAGATTGATAGATAAACAGATAGACACACTGGCTGATTAATAGATAGACCAAAAGACAGATAGATAAATATATTTATTGATTGATTGATTGATTGATAACTGGATAGATAGACAAAATGATAAATAAACAAATTGATAGTTAGATCAAAGTAAACATAGACAGATAGATAAATAAAATAAAAATATATAGACAAATAGATATATAGATGATAGATAGATAGACAGATAAAAACATAGACAGATAGATAGATAAGTATGTGTTATATATATACAAATAGATATATAGATTTGAAGATAGATATATAGATAGATGAATGGATAGATAGAAAAAATAGATAGATAGATATATAGATAGATAAAGAGACATATAGACAAATTCATAAATAGATAGATAGATATATAGATATAGGATTGATAGCCAGATAGATAGATAGATATTTTGATAGTCAGATATACAGATAGATAGATAGACAAATAGATATTTAGATAGATAGATAGGCAGACAAAAGATAGTCAAACAGATCGATAAATAGATAAATAGAAATATATTTGACATATAGATAGATAGACATAAAGATTGATATAAAAATATTTAGATAAATATATAGATAGATAGAAAGATAGGGGGAAAGATAGATAAATAGATAGAAAGATAGATAGATAAATAGATAAATAGGCAGATAGATAGATAGTCAAATAGAGAGATAGATAGTTAGTTAGTTAGTTAGATAGAAAGAAAGAAAGATAGATAGACAGATAGACAGACAAATAGATAGATAAATAGATAGATAGAAAAATATATAGATAGATAGACAATTAGATAGATAGATAGATAGATAGACATATAGATAGAAAGATACCTAGATATATAGATTGATAGATATATAAATTGATAGATAGATAGATAGACATTTAGACATTTAAAGAGATAGACAGTTAGATAAATAAATATATAGATAGATAGATATACAGACAGACAACTAGATACATAGATAGAAATGCAGATAGATAGATTGATAGATAGATTGATAGTTAGATAGATAGAAAGATATGTATTTGGCTAGATATGCATATAGATAGATAGATAGACAGAACGATAGAGAGTTAGATAGACAACTAGACAAATAGATAGATAGACAGTTAGAGAGATAGATAGATATACAAATAGAAAGATAGACAGAAAGAGAGATAAATAAATAGATCGATAGAAATAAATAAAGATAGGTAGATAGTTAGATAAAAATAATGATAGATAGACTTATAGAATGATAGATTGATAATATATATATATATATATATATATAATTATTGATAAATAGATAGATAGATTTATAGATAGTTATGTGTATATAAGATACATAGATAGATAGTTAGATAGATAGATAGTTAGAGAGATATAGATAGATATATAGATAGAAAGATACATAGAAAGAAAAATAGATAGATATATTGATAAATTGATAGATAGATAGACCTATATATAAATATACATATAGGAAAGATAGAAAGATAGAGAGACAAATAGACAGATAAATTGATAGATAGTTAGATTGACATATATATAGATAG
Source organism: Sapria himalayana (assembly GCA_029783825.1). Lineage (NCBI taxonomy): Eukaryota > Viridiplantae > Streptophyta > Magnoliopsida > Malpighiales > Rafflesiaceae > Sapria > Sapria himalayana. The sequence goes on from JAREIK010002685.1 coordinate 529,941, forward strand.
ATAGATATGTAAATAAATAGGAAGATCAATAGATATATTGATGGATTGGTAGATTGATATATAGATAAATAGATAGAGAGAGAGATATATATATATATAGATCATTAGATTGTTAGATTATCATATAGTCAGATAGATAGATTGATTGTTTGTTTGTTTGTTTGATTGATAGAAAAATAGACACATTGAAAAATAGATAGATTGATTGGTAGATAGATAGACATGTTTATAGATTGACAGATTGATTGATAGATAGATAATTAGATAGATAGACATATAGACAGTTAGACAAATAAATAGATAGACTAACTTACAGATAGCTAGATAGATAGATAGACATACTTATAAGCAGATAGGTTTATAGATAGATAGATAGATAAGGAGATGCATAGATGAACAAATAGACAAATAGTTAGTTGGACAAATAGATGCATGGGAAAATTTACAAATAGACAGATAGATAGAAAGAAAGATATATAGATATACAGATAGATAGAAAGATAGACATATTTATAGATAAATAGAATAATACATAGATAGATAAATAGAAACAAACTTTTATAGATACACATTATGACAGATAAATAGTTGATAGATAGATAGATAGAAAGATATATAGATAGACAAATAGATAGATTGATATATAGATAGATAAAAAAATACACAGATTGACACATAGACAGATAAACAAATAGATAGATTGATAGATAGATATACAAATTTATAAAATTATAGACATAAATATAGATAGATTTATAAATATGTAAATATAAAGATAAGTAAATAGAAACATAGATAGAATAACAGATAGAAAGATAGACACATTACAAGAAAAATCACAAATAGCTAGGGAAAATCCTCTAGCTAAATTTTTTATCCGTCGCTAAATTGTAAATAATGACGTAATAATAATGGAACATTTCCCAAGCTATAGTGTTTGTCGCTAAAAATTTACAAGGAAAATATTCCCTAGCTAAATTAGAATGAACAAAATCTCTAGCTAAAATAGAGAGGGAAAATTCCTTAGCTAAATTAGCGAGGAAAAAATCCGTAGCTATTTTCATTCCTAAATTATTTCATATTTTTAATTTTTTAAATAAAATTTAATTACATATTTTTAAATTTTTATATTAAATATAATAATACCATAAATTATAAACCATTATTTATAATTTAAAAAAAATAAAATCAATTAATAAAATAATTTGATACAATATGTTAAACAGTTAAAACAGAAACATAAAAAAACTTGATTACATCTTATTCTGAATCAATGTATCTAATGACAGTGCATAATGTATAAATATTCTATGAAATTGATGTTGTTTTCTTTGCCCTAGCTCCTCAAGAACTGCATACTGCTCTAGCACCCGAGCATGTCCCTCCATGGCCAACATCTTCTAGTTATTTTTCTTTGGTACTCAACGCAGATAGATAACATTGTTACACTTGCATATGGAGCATAACATACTACATTTACAAACTAATAAAGAACAAAATACTATGCCATTGATAAACAGATAGACTAGTGCTTGCAACACCAACTGGCATTTGCTAGAAATTTCACATAACAAGATAATCATGAGCTTATTTTTAAATTATCATATCAAGATTTTTCCAAGATTTCTAGTAAACTGCTCATCAACATAATCTTCTGTTTTGCCTAGTTTCACGCATCAGTCCATGGTTAATTATAAGAAAGTTAAAAAGTACCAAACAAAATAGAAATGGAAGTTGAAATGACAAAAGGCTGCATGGTATTGAACTTTTGCACCCCTATAGGTTCATAGAGGAATCCAACGAAGCAAAGAAACTTGAAAGAAACCAAAAAAAATGTGAAAAAAATGTAATGCACAGGAAAATAACACATGGTAGCCCACCTATGTATTCCATTCCACACTTGAGTTTTACAATGACCATCTTCACAGTCAAGTTGTTAAGAAAAGGCTTGTGATTAATGGGTATGGTCTGCAATATTCAGCAATAAAAAAACTAATGAATGATGCTATCACTACTAAAAATTACGATAATACCTACCAAAATACTGACCAAAAAATTTTATCGGTAATTGCTGTCCAAATTACAACCAGTTAGCGACCAAAAAGAGTAGCAAAAAAAAATTTTACCGACAAAAGACCGACCATAATTACCAATCAAGTATTTTTTTGATTAATTTACCGACCATTTAACAACCTATATTTTTGGTCAGTAATCATTCTGTAGAGTGGTATCGAATATATTAATGACCATTTAACAACCTAGCATTATACTTGGTCGGTATAGTCTTTTTTCAAATTATTTATAGCTTCGTACATACCGACCATTTACTGACTAAATATATAGGTCGGTAATTACTGACCAATTCACGATTAATTTATAGATTTGAAGAGGCACATTGGAGAAAAATCTTCCGACCAAATTTTTGACCAACTAATGACCATATATTACCGACCAAATATATTTGGTCAATAATATGGTCTGTAAATAAAAAGGAAATTAGAGAAAAACATTCCCAAAAGATTACCAACCAAATAACGACCAAAAATATATAACCATTAAAAATGGTCGGTATAGTGGTTATCAAATATATTTTTAAGGTTATAATTTCCGACCAAACTACCGACCAAATATTTAGGTCTCTAATTACTGACCATTTCACCACCGAATACCGACCATAACTTTCGACCAAAATGTTTTTGTGTTGAAATTGTCAGTAAATTATGATGGAAATAGAGAATAGAAATTACCGACCATTTAATGAACAAAAGTGTATTACCATTAAAATTGGTTGGTAAATTGGACTTCCAAATACTTATTTATAGATTTTTCTTATCGACCATTTGCCGACCATCATTTTGGTCAGTAAATCATTGTTTAAAATTTTTGATTTAATAATCATATGATAAGTCATTATAACCTAAAATCATCGAGACTCCATTGTTTTTCGAAAACACAGCTGACAGTAAGCACGAAATCAGAAAATTTTTATATTTCTTCTGAATTTAGGTAAGTTTTTCTTTGTTCTTCTCCTTAAAATATCTAATACACATCTCAATGTTTCTGAATTATATATAGACATTAAGAAATTCATTATTTCAGTATATTCAGGTAATAGGTTTTTTTTCTCCTCCTAATTTTTTAAATTTTGCTTCAATTTAATTTAATCTAATAAGATTTTGACTCGACATAATTAATTAAACTATGATTTTTCATTTTTTAAAATTTATTCATCTACTATTTATATTTTTAAGGTTTTAGTGATTTTGATTTCAATTACATGATGTTTGCATTCGAATAATCTTAATATTAATGGTTTATATTTATATAATCATATGACATAATGTATAAATGTCTATACTTTAATATATATAATGATTTATGTTAATTAAAACTTTTATTTAATGTTAATCTTAAATGTATATAATAGTATATATAAACTTTTATACATTTATATAATCGAATGATATTATGCATAAATGTCTATACTTTAATATATATAAATGTATTACATTTTAAATACACATTGATATATTTATATAAACATATAAAGTTATATATAAATATTTATACATATGTATTAATGTTTATAAATATCTATACAAAATTTATATTAAACTATCCATTTATATATTTTCTTATATAACAATTATGTAATATTAAATGATTATACAATTTTGGAAATATTTATATTACATATTATTTTTTATATAAATATTGAATATTTTTAATGTTTATATAAATGTGATATATATACTAAATATAATTTATAAAAGTGTTATATATAAATATAATAATATTTAAGTAACAATTATAAAAATATTTTATTTACAAATATTATATAGATTCACGTATTCAATTATATAATCATATACCATTTATATAAAAGTATTTTAAACTATATTTATAATAAATTAAACTATTTTTATAACTATATTTATAACTTTATATAACTAATTTGTAACTATATAATAATGTATAACTATATGTATAATTTTATATAACTATATTTCTAAAAAAATATACTATATGTATACAAATATATAACTATATATAATTATATTTTACTAAATGTATACTTATATAATTGTTAAATATATTTATATCTTTAACTACATACATATTTATAACTATATGTTCATAACTAAATATAAATATTTGTATAAATATGTAACACTATATAATTAAATATAACTATATTTGTAACTCTATATACATATATGTATTCATATAATTAAATTAAAATATTAGTTTATATCATTGTATATATTTATGTATAACTACATATAACTACTAGTATAAATATATCTATATATAACTATTTGTTTGATTATATATAACTATTTATAATTATATATATTATATGTAAAATAATGTATAACTATTAATAATTGTATCTTACTATGTGTATAACTTTAAAGTTTTATTCATAATTATATTTAAATATTTTTTTACAGCTTATATTTAATATATATTTGTATATAGTAGTATATAAAAAAGTATTTTACTATATCTATACCTATACATAACTATATGTATAAAAAATTAAATTAAAAAATATAAAAACCTACATGTATAAATATACATTTTACTATATGTGTAACTATATGTATAATAACATGTAACAATATTTATAATTATATGTATAACAACATACAACATTATGTTAAACAAAATGAGTATAACTATATATAGATATTTGCATAACTAAATAAATGTCAATATAATTATATATAACTATAATTAAAACTATATATACATTTATGTATTAATATAATTAAAGAAAAAAATTTTTTTATAACATTGTTTATATTTATGTATAACTACTTATTTCTACTTGTATGAATATATCTATATATAACTATATGTTTAATTATATATAACTATTTATAACTATATATATTATATTTAAAATAATATATAACTACAGATAATTGTATCTTACTATGTGTATAACATTAAAAGTTTATGCATAATTGTATTTAAATATTAAATTTACAGATTATATTTAATATATATTGGTAAATAGTAGTATATAAAAAAGTATATTAGTATATCTATACCTATACATTACTATATGTATAAATATATACAATTAAATTAACAAATATATAAACATACATATATAAATATTTGTTTAATTATATGTGTAACTAAATGTATAACCACATGTAACTATATTTATAATTACATGTATAACAACATACACCATTATTTTAAACTATATATGTATAACTATATATAAATATTTGTATAACTAAAAAAATGTCTATATAATTATATATAACTATATTTGTAAATATATATACATTTATTTATTAATATAAGATTAAAGCAAAAAAATTTTTTATAACGTTGTTTATATTTATGTTTAACTACTTATAACTACTTGTATGACTAAATCTATATATAACTATATGTTTTAATTATATATACCTATTTATAACTTTATATATTAAATGTAAAATAATATATAACTATAAATAATGTATCTTATCATGTGTATATCTTTAAAAGTTTGAAGGATAATTATATTTAAATATTAAATTTACAGCTTATATTTAATATATTTTTGTATATAGTAGTATATAAAAATGTATTTTACTATATCTATACCTATACATTACTATATGTATAAATATATAAAAAAAAGTAACAAATATATAAACCTACATGTATAAATATATGTTTAACTATATGTGTATCTAAATGTATAACCACGTATAACTATATTTATAATCACAACATACATTATTATTTTAAACTATATGTGTATAAATATATATAAATATTTGTATAACTAAATAAATGTCTATATAATTATATATAACTATATTTGTAACTATATATACATTTATGTATAAATATAATTAAAGCAAAAGAAAATTTTATCTAGTTGTTTATATTTATTTTTAACTACTTATAACTACTTGTATGAATATATCTATATATAACTATATGTTTAATTATACATAACTATTTATAACTATATATATTATATGTAGAATAATATATAACTATAAATAAGTGTATCTTACTAAGTGTATAACTTTAAACGTTTTATGCATAATTATATATAAATATTTTATTTGCAGCTTATATTATATATATATATTTGTATATAGTAGTATATAAATATGTATTTTAGTATATCTATACCTAGACATTACTATATGTATAAATATATAAAATTAAATTAACAAATAAATAAACATACATGTATATATATACGTTTAGCTATATGTGTAGCTAAATGTATAACCACATGTACTTATATTTCACTACAAGAAAAAATCCCATATAGCTAGGGACAATTCTATGGCTAAATGGGCATTTTCCATCGCTAAAAGGGATATAGCGACGAATTAACAATGGATCATTTTCCTATCTAAAGTGCTAGTTACTAAAATTTAGCGAGGGAAAGTGTCCCTAGCTAAATAATTAGTGATGAAAAAATCACTAGCTAAGAAAAAATTTTACCTAGCTAAATTATCAAGCTAAATGAGATTTTCTGTCGCTAAACAAAATTAACGACGGAAGATTTCCCAACCTAAAGTGCTGTTTGCTAAATTTAGTGACGGAAATAGTCCCTAGCTAAATAAATTTAGCGACGGAAAATCTATTGCTAAAATAAAGATTTCCCTTGCTAAATTAGCTAGAAAATTTTCCATATCTATTTTAGCAAGGGATTTTTCCCTTGCTAATTTATTAAGAGAATTTTCCCTAGCTATTTTAATTTCAAAACTTTTTTGAGAATTTAATTTATTTTAAATTTTTTTAATTAAATAATTAAATAATTTTATATCAAATTGAATATAAAAAGAAACTATAAATAAGTTATAATATAAAAAAATAAAATCATTTAATACCTACTATAATTCAATATTTTACGTAATTGAAACTATAAATAACAAATTTTTATTACATCTTATTCATCAATGTTTCTACCGATAGTGCATAAAGTATAATAAATCCATTCATTGACGTTGTTTTCTCTCCCTCTGCTCCTCTGATCACCATTTTTCTAGTGGGACAAAGCTGATTAGTCACGGCACATAATGTCTTGTGTAAAAACCCATCACTTATACAAGTTTTGTATGAGAAACAATGCGATATCATATCTGTAAGAAAATTAAACCACTTAGTCAAATTAAAATGAAAAAAATGTTATGTTTTTATAAATATATAATTCTGTAGTATATATGTAAATATATACTAGCATTTTTCTCATACATATATTACTACAATATATGTAAATAAAACCTGTAGTATTATGTGTACATATATACTGAGTACGAATATACTCATTATATATGTACATAAAATACTGTAGTATTATATGTACATATATGGACTTTATTTGTACTTATATATCACATTTGTTGCTGCTGCTATTGTTACTAATGATGTTGCCACTCATGCCACTGCTGCTATCACTACCAATGCCACTAATACTATGACCACTACCACCGCTACCGCTGCTCCCACTACTCCCACTACTGTCGCCATTACTACTACCACTGATGCCACCGTAGTTGCTGTCGTCGTTACTACTACCACCGATGTCGTCGCCGCCGCCACCATTGCCACCTTAGTTGTCACAGTAGCAATTGCTGCCACCGCTGTCGATGTCGCTGCTCCAGTTGTCACCACTGTCACTGCCGCGGCCACCGTAGCTACCACCGCTGTCATAGCTGCAACCACCGCAGCTGCCCCTGCCCCTGCTACCACCACCGCTACTGCTGCCACCACTACCACTGCCATCATTACCGTTATTGTCACCGCTGCCAATGCTACTACTACTAATAATAAGCTTTGCATACCTATAATTGGATAATACTCTACCTAAAAAATTCAGAAAACACAAACATATTCACAAATATATAAAAACAATTATTATAGAAATGAACAAACACAAATTAAAGTTGATTGTTATACAGCTTCAACAAAATTTTATTTAAATAATTTATTATTTTTATATTAAATTGAATAAAAATAGAAACTGTAAATAAAAATTTTAAATTAAACAAAAAAAATTCATTTAATAACTTATTTGTATACAGTATTTAAAATAACTAAAACAAAAAAATAACAAAATTATATTACATCTTATTAATCAATGTATCTACCGACTATGCATAAAGTATAATCTATCCATGCATTGACATTGCTTTCTATCCCTCTGCTCCTCTGATCACCAACTTTCTATTGCAAAAAAGTTGTATGAGTCATGGTGCTTCATGTTTATTGAAAATTCCCTTCACTTATATAAGCTTTCTACGGAAAACAATACGGTATCATATATTAAGAAATTTAAACTAAATCAAATCAAAATAAATTAAAAAAAAACTTTTTTTGCAAATATATATTACTACAGTAAATATGTACATAGATACTAGCATTTGACTCGTACATATATTACCTACAGTATATGTACATATAAACTACATTATTATGTGTACATATATACTAGGTACATATTTACTTAGTATATATGTAAATAAAACACTACAGTATAATATGGATGTATATACTAACTATATACGTACGTATATACCACATTAGTTGCCATTATTGTTGCTCTTGCCATCGCTGCCACTCCTACCGCTGCTGCCTCAATCGCCGCTGCCACCACTGATGCCGCTGGCCTACTGCTGCCTCTACCACCGCTGTCGCCACTCTCACTGCTCTTGCCACCACCACTAATACCGCTACTAGTAATAGGCTTTTACATACCTATAATAGGCTAAAACTCTACCCAAAAAATTTAGAGACACACAAAGATATTCACAAATATATAAAAATAGTTATTATTGACATGAACAAACACAAATTAAAGTTGATTGTCATAAAGCATCGACAAAAATTTAATTAAATAATATAATATTATTAAATTAAATTGAATAGAAACAAAAAATATAAATGAAAATTTTAAATTAAACAAAAAAAATTCATTTAATATATTATTCTAATACAATATTTTAAATAACTAAATCAAAAAAAATAACGAAATTTTATTACATCTTATTAATCAATGTATCTACCGACAGTGCATAAAGTATAATCTATCCATGCATTGATGTTGCTTTCTTTCCCTCTACTCCCTCGGCACCAACTTTCTGTTGTGAAAAAGCTGTCTGATTCACGGTGTGTCATGTCTATTGAAAAATCCTTTCACTTATACAATCTTCGTATGGGAAACAATGTGGTACCATATATGTAAGAAATTTAAACCACTCAATCAAATCAAATTAAATAAAAAAACTATGTTTTTATAAATATATATTACTGTAGTAAATATGTACATATATACTAAATTTCACTCGTACATATATTATTGTAGTATATGGACATATAAACTATAGTATTATGCGTACATATATACAGAGTACATATATACTCAGTATATATGTACTTAAAATATTGTAGTATTATATGTACTTATATACTGACTATATACGTATGTATATACTGCATTGGTTGCTATCGCTGCCGATCCTGATGCTGCTGCTACTGCCACTACTACTACTGATGCAGCTGCTGCCTCTACTACCACCACTGCCACTGATGCCACTGTTGCCTCCACTACATCCATTACTACTACTGCCACTACCACTGTTACCATTGCTGCCGCCGCTACCATCATGCGGATGCTGCCGCCGCTACCGTCGTGCGGATGCTGCCGCCGCTACCGTCGTGCGGATGCTGCCGCCGCTACCGTCGTGCGGATGCTGCCGCCGCTACCGTCGTGTGGATGCTGCCGCCGCTACCGTCGTGTGGATGCTGCCGCCGCTACCATCGTGCAGATGCTGCCGCCATTGCAGCTTTTGCCACCGCTGCTACCGCCGCTATCACTGCTGCAGCTGCAGCTGCCTCTGCCATCACTCCCGATGATGCCACCACCACCACTGCTGAAAATAGTCTTTTACATACCTATAATTGGCTAAAACTATAGCCAAAAAATTATAAGACACAAAAACATATTCACACACATATATATAAAATTATTATAGACATGAACAAACACAAATTAAAGTTGAGTGTAATACAGCTTCAACAAAATTCCAAAAGAAGTACAGCAATTATGTTTAGAGAGTGTGTGTGTGTGTGTGTGTGTGCAAAAATAAAATGTTTTAAGAATAATAAAGATAAGATAAGCTAGGCCTCCTTTTTTATAAAGCTAAAATCGGTAATATGGGACCCATGCATTCGAAGGACATTTGTAATGTCTGAATGCTTTGAATTAGAATTTTTTCTTGTGTCTCACATAATGTGTCTTGCAAAGATTCATAATTAGGTTAATTGGAAAAGCAAAGAACAAAATCATAATAAAAAAAATTAAAACATGCAAACAAATATCATAATTATTTGCTACACAGGCAAAAATAAATAATAGTTCAGAAATAATTCTCAAACAAAATCATCCTCATAATTTGTAGGGAATGCTAGTCTCTCCTGTGAGGTTTCACAGCTAGATCTCGAAATGCCATCTGTCGTGCCAATGCTGCTAACTGTGACTCCATATAGGACATCTGCTGTTACATTATATTTTAAATTTCTTTCATCTCATTATTCATTTCTTTAATTTCTTGCATTTCTTCCATCAAATTAGTATACTTCTCATCCTTTTGTTCTTGATATCACATATTCCTTCCTTCGAATGAGATATCTGCTCATCCTTCTTTTTCATTTCGGTCTCCATAACTACAATACATTCATTTGTTTCCAATGCTTGTTGTTTGACCACCACATCCATCATTGCTGAGACATATGAATTAGAAGCACAACAGCTACAACAAAATGTCATTCTCTTAGAGCTGATTCCGTACACTCACTGCTTCTTTCGACCTCTTATGGTCTCCAAATAAATTGGATCATATTCAATTGGTTAAAGATCCATAGAACCCTCAACTTGTTGATGAGCAGCTGTCACACGTTCCTCCATTAAATCCTGAGATAAAATAGAATAAAAACTATTCTAGATATATAAAAAATAAAATAAATATTTTGAATTCCAAACAATTTTCATAATGTACAATAGGTTTATAAAATCTAATTAATATCACAAATTCTTATAGTAATCACCTGAGACTTGTTGCCAACATACTATTTAATTTATGCATCTTCCTAAAAATCTCATAAAAATTTGGATCTCGACCGAATTTTCCAGCATAAGATATGTTTTTATTAAGTCATAAAAAAATAAATGATCAAAAAATTTTAAAAAATTAATAAAACAATGCAGAGATTTGATTTATTAGACTATTAGGACAACCACAAAATATATAAATGTTTAGAATTTTAAAATTGTATCAAATATCAATTGTGCTCAATGCTCAACTTTGACCTCCTGTGTGTCGAGAGATTCTTGTACCTAGTCCAGCTACCACACTTCATTAATTTTTGCTGTTAATATTTGATTTTTTTCTTAACATATGGCTCCTCCCAATAATTAAGCCACTCGGGGCAGTGATTATTAGATATAAAATCAGGCATTTCTTTAATATTCTTCAATTTATGGACAAAATCAGAATACCATTAAGCAGCTTTGATCTCTCATAATGACATTATCTTTCCATCAAATTTGGGTGCCCATGTGCATTGATTCTATATATAGAAAAATCACAAAAGAATTTATATTAACAATAAGAACATAATTATTTACTCCTTGAATAATAACCAATATAATAGTTAAGTAATTAGATAATTATTTTTCAATGCTTTTATTTTGTTAATTTTACCTGAATGTCATTAAAATATGACTCTTATGTCGATTCAGAAACTTTTTTCCAGGAGAATGCTTTAGAATCAACGATTTTCTTGAAAGACATTGTAATTATAGTCGAACACTTGTGTGATGCAATAAAACTATATAAATACATAAATAATAATGAAAACAAGCAAAACATAACAATAAAAAAAACAACTTACCGTAACATCAAATTTTTTTTTCAAGTCATTTTTACATATTTCTTTTACCTCCAATCGACAATCTCAATTTCCAACTTTGTCTGACTGCAGAGGAAGGTACAACATTTGATGAATTCGTTGGTATTGTAAATGGGGGAACATCAGTGTAAAATATGGTGTAGAAGATAGAGATAGATCAAAAGTGTGTGCATGAAACACAATGGGTTGTGGGTTTACATCTCATAAAGGTGATAGTAGAGGTCTCAATGATGGTGATGGTGATAGAAATGAAGATGGTATTGTGATGTTGAAGTCTGGATATGGTGGCTATGAGATGGTATTGATTCTGCAACATGATGTAACATACTAGATGAATTTGGTTCATTTATATGTCCACGTCCACCTCCACCTCCACCACGACCATGTCATTTAGGCGCCATCTACTGTACAAAATAAAACATAGAATAAATATTAAAGATATGATGAACAAGCAAGCATTTTTGAATAAAACACACCGATAGATTTTCACAAAATATAAAAATTCTTTAATAGTTTAATATTATAATAAAATTATAACAATTTAATTATCAGAATCACAATCATCCCCTAATGGATCTTCTGATATTTCGTCTGATTACGATACAAGTTCGAACTCACCTTTCGATAGAAATTGTTCATCTTCAATTTCTATTATGCCACCATTTGAATCACAAAAAGTTTCTGGATCTTCATCTACATTCATAGGCTCAATATTATTTATATCATCTTCCTGAAATGTCGGTGCAATATCTAAGTATGCACTTCTTTTTTGCGATGTTGTTACTTCAAATTTTGATCGAGCTTTGATTTTTCAAATCACACACCAATCTCTCTTATCATGAGATAAACTAGGATATGTGCAATAATATACGTTAGCGACTTGAACTGCCATAATAAATGGCTCATATCGATTATATATGTGTTTATGGTTAACATCCACTAGATGATAATTCGAATTAATCTTTGTGCCAACATTTTGTGTAGGATAAAACCACTCACACTTAAATAATACAATCCTATTATTTTCGTGTCCAAGATACTCCAACTCAATAACTTCTTTGAGCTGACCATAATAATTAATCTCAGCTGCACTATAACCTGAGCCTTTAATGCATACACAACTATTCAATGTTGTTTTAAAAGAACCATACCCGATTTTGTAAAATTTATATCCATTAACAAAATACCGAGGATAGGTTGTCACATATCTAAACGGGCATTTACTTAGATTCTGAATGAAAATATTTGAATCTCCATTTGAAGGATCAATTGTCCGTGACATAAATTAAAATATGATATTAACAAATAAAAGATACTAATAAATTAAATAATTCAAAAATATAAAACTTAATAATTCTCACAAAATTTTTTAACCAAATCACAAATTCAGTTTTTAGCATATAATCGACATCATTACTAGAAATTGCTGGTTACCTATATTTTAACTACTCAACATAAATGCTGTAGAAATATAAAATGAGAGAGAAAAATGTATATCAATTTTTAATAATTCCTATTAAAGATTAAATTAAACTATGATTTAACATGCAGCCATTTCTGATATACATACTCAATATATGGTGCAACCTCCTCACAATTAAGTAAAACGTAGCTCCGAGTTGCTTTGTACCATTTATCTGTTATACATCTTTTCATTGCTCTTCTTTCTAGGGTGCTTGAAGATAGATAGTTTGTCCACAGACACATCTTCTACCATCACATGATCTTCATCATTCCGTGGCACATTTCTATTCTTTGTATTGACATGATCCTCAAAATAATAAGAACAAAATGATGATGCTTCTTCTACTAAATATGCATTGTAAATTGAACCTTCAACTTTTGTCTTGTTTCTAACATTCAATTTCAACTTAAAAAGATACCTACAAATATTGCACTGGCCCTGCTATCCTTGCTTTATATGCCAAATGGACCGGAAAATGCTCCATTGAGTCAAAAAAAACTTGGTGGGAATATACGTTCAAGCTTAGAAATAATAAGTGGAATGTCATTCTCCAGCTTCACCATGTCATCTATTTTGATTGTGGTTGTAGTTAGCTGTTTGAAAAATAAACTAAGTTCTATAAGGACCTTCCAAACACTTAGGGAAAGTAATTCATTAATTTGCAATTTGTATTAATCTCTACATAAATACATGACAGTCATGACTTTTCATTCCAAATAACTTAAGATTCTTCATATCCATGTATCTACCCATATTTGACACATATCCATCAGAGTATATCAATTTTTTAACCAATTCACACAATATCTGTCTTGCCTTTTTATTAAAGTGTGTAGCGAGCCTTAGGGAATTTTCCTATTGGCTCATTCAGTTTCAATTCAAGACGCCGATAGTAATCATTCAGCTCTTGTCTTGATTTTAAAGTTTGTTTTTTTTCAGTCTTCATTAAGGACAGTGTTGAAATCACTATCGAATACATTTTTTTAAACATGCATTACATCAAAGTTATAACGAATTAAATTGGACTTCCAATATGGGAAGTCTCAAAATATACTACGTTTCCTCCGACCAAATATTTTGTGTATTGGTCCATTACTTTCATAAGCATCCTTTTTAGTTACTTTCTTCAAACCCAACCTTGGAATCATTGTCATAATATCATCTCATGAATGAACTACTGGTGCAACTATCATCATAGTTTTATTTTTTCGAAATGCAGTTCAATTTTTTCGAAATGGATGATTTGTAGGTAGAAACTTATGATAGTTTTCAAACCATGAATGTTTACCACTAAATTTAAGGGTAAATGCATCAGAATTTTCCATGCAATACGAGCATGTGAATCATCCTGTAGACTCCATCTAAATAATATTGAAAATGCAACAAAGTCACTTACTGTTCACATAAGGGCTGTCCGCATAATGAAATTTTGCTTCTTTGAGATATCATATGTATTCATGCCTACATCCCAAAAATGATTTAACTCTGCAATAAGAGGCTGTAAGAAAACATCCAGCATGTCTTATGGATTTTTTGGCCCTGGAACTAATATTGACAAAAACATATATTGCTCCTTCATACACAACCATGGAGAGAAGTTATAAGGTGTCACTTTCACTGGCCATGTTGAATACTATTGTCCAGATTGCCTAAATGGCTGAAATCAATTAGTGCAAAGACCTAATTTCACATTTCGACTTTCTACTACAAAATTTTGATGTATATTATTAAAATGGTTCCATGCAAGTGAATCTGATGGATGATGCATTACCACTTCTTCAACCTCATGCTCAGAATGCCACCTCACATCATTTTCTGTAGCATTTGATACATATAGTCTCTATAATCAAGGAATTAATGGAAAATAATACAACTTTTTAAAGATAACCTTTAATTTTTGTCGCATATCTACAACACAAGGTGCCTTCTTAAATCGATGATAATCACAAAACTTATAGCTAATTAAATCACTATCACCACCCCAATATAACAGACATCCATTTAAACAACAATCAATTTTTTCCACTAGTAGACCCATTCCTCATAGTAACTTTTTAGTATTGTAAAAGTTATTAGTGATCAAATTATTATCCGAAACAATCTACTTCATAAGTTTTACCACTTGATCAAATAATTTCTCAGACATATGATTTTTTAACTTAATGCTCATAAGTCGAGCTACAAGTGATAATTGCAAATGTGTTTTACAACCAGGCCACAACTCTTTATCTGTATCTTTTAGCATTTCATAAAATTTCTGAGCTTCAAGATTAGGTGGTTCATCCATGTTATCCATATTGAAGTCAGCACCATCAGCTTTCGTGATCATTTTATGGAATGTGTTAGATGATTCTTCACTACAAGCAAACGATTTAGTACCCTCATTTTGCTCAATATTCAGAGCCATTGTACTTTTCCAATGATAAATCCAAACAAAATAATTTGGCACAAAGCCATATTTAGCCAAATGGTATCTCATAGTGTTTGCATCACGAAAAGGAATATTGTGACACTTGCAATGATTACATGGACACTTAATTATTTCTCCATCCATCAATCTCGATTGACTACATGCAAAATTGATGAAAGTTTCAAGCCTAGTCAAAAAATCTTTATCACAAATCCATTAATAAACCTTCTATACATCCATTGATGATTTGAATAAAGCATTTATTACTTATAGATGCCCAACCATTATTTTGAATAAAGCATTTATTACTTCAAAATATTCAAATAATTAAATAAAATTACTTATAGATGCATATTTAAAAATTAAATATCATTAATATCGAGGCAATGCATTTGCAAAATCTACATGAATAGATAAAGTAATTTTTAGATCGATAAAGATTACTATATATCATAGTAATACTAGATAAATGGAGCAAAATATGATAATACACAAGAAAGGAAAGCAAAAAAGAAAGACATCTAAAGCTTGAAGGAGGAGAGGGGGGAGAGAGAGAGAGAGAGAGAAGGTGGGGAGAGAGAGTGGTCGAGAAATGGGGAGATGTGGGAGATAGAGAGAGGGGAGAGGGAGTGAGAAGGAGGGAAAGAGAGGAGGAGAGAAATGGTGAAAGGGAGAAGGAGAGGGGGAGAGAGGGAGGGAGGGAGAGAGAGAGAGAGAGAGAGAGAGAAAGAGAAAGAGGGGAAGAGAGAGAGACAGAGGGAGAGAGGGGGAGAGAGAGAGAGAGAGAGAGAGCGAGCATGCAAGAAAGAAGAGCAATAATGAAACTAACAATAGAGAGTGTGTGACACTTAAAGAAAATGAGGAAGAGAGTGATAGAAAGAATTAAAGTGGGACAAAGCGACACATAGAGAGTGTAGTGTTAGAATGAAAAATTATATAAAAGAAAATAAAATTTTTCCAGTACAAACCTATCAAATATTACATCTTTTATTATACATAAGTTCATATTTGAGCCTGAGGCCCAAGGGCTATGGTTAGCTATGAGTACAACCCTTATTTGTATTATACCATATATGAGCCTGATCAATGGACACTCTCATGCTATGTGTTTACATATTGTTGATATTATATCTTTAGCCATTTTTATTCAAGTTAGTGCAACAAATTAGTTTTATCCCATATATAATTATATGTTAGTATACATATAATAAATGTAGTTATAAATAGTTACATATAGTTAAACATATAATTATATATAGATATATGCATACAAGTAGGTAAAAGTAAATATAAATATATAAAGTTATAAAAAATTATATAGATTTACATATATGTAAACATAATTAAAAATAAAGTTATATTTATTTATATAGAGTTTTTTTATAGTTATAAAAATATTTATATATAGTTATATGCATATAGTTAAACATTATGTTGTATGTTTGCATACATATAATTATAAATATAGTTACATGTGGTTATACATATTGTTACACATATAGTTAAACTTATATTTATACATGTATGTATATATATTTTTTCATATAATTTCATATATTTATACATATAGTTATGTATCAGTATGGATATACTAAAATATATTTTTTATACTGATATATAAAAATGAATATTAAATATATGTTATTAATTATATATTTAAATATAGTTATGTATAAGTTTTTATAGTTATACATATACTAAGATAGAATTATTTATAGTTATATGTTATTATATATATAATATATATAGTTATAAAAATTTATATAACGTTTAACATTTAGTTATATATATATATATAATTTAATTATATAAAGTTTTATTTAGTTTTACAAATATTTATATATAGTTATACACATATAATTAAACATAAAGTTTTATGATTTAATAGATGTAATTATAAATATAGTTACATGTGGTTATACATATAGTTACACATATAGTTATAATTATATTTATACATGTAGTTATATATATTTATTCATATCATTTTATATATTTATACATTTATTTATGTATAAGTATATTAAAACACATTTTTATATACTAATATATACAAATGTACATTAAATATAAGATGTAAATTATATATTTAAATATAGTTATATATAAAACTTTTATAGTTATATATATAATAATATATAATTATTTATAGTTATTTGTTATTATACATATAGTATATATAGCTATTACTATTTTTAAGAATATAGGTATATATAAATATATTCATACAAATAGTTATACATAAATATATAATGTTATAAATAAATATATAAATTTACATATATGTATACATAGTTACGGATATAGGTATATTTAATTATATAAAGTGTTTTATAGTTATACAAATATTTATATATAGTTATAAAAATATTTATATATAGTTATACACATATAGTTAAATATAATGTGGTATGTTATTATACATCTAATTATAAATATAGTTACATGTGGTCATACATATAGTTACACATATAATTATACTTATATTTATACATGAATATATATATATATATATATATATATATATATATATATATATTATATTTATATATATATATATTTATATAATTGTATATATGTATACATATAGTTATCTATAGGTATATATATATGGTAAAATACATTTTTTATATACTAATATATAAAAATGCATATTAAATATTTATTGTTAATTATATTTTTAAATATAGTTATGTATACTATTTTAAAGTTTTACATATAGTCAAAGTTAATTATTTATAGTTATATGTTTTTATACATTGGGCTCCAAAGGCAAAAAGAAACAAAACAGAAAACAAACAAGTTTGACTTACAACAGATCAAAATAATGTAAATGTGGTCTTGTATATCATGCATGCAATATATAAATATAAATACAATTTGAATCCCCCTAGAAATAGATGATGTCATCCACATAACAGAAAAAAACTCAAGCAAAATAGGTAAAAATTAGATCCACATCCATATATATTAAAAAAGTTTGCCTAATCCTGCTAAAATTGTTTATGATTTGCTGACAATGTAATTGGAAATCTTATCAAGACCATCGTAGGGGCTCTCTCCATAGGTAGCACATGTGCTCTGAATGTGCCAATGGTGTTAGAGAAGAGAGTGAAGTCCTAGCTTGTCAGTAATTAGCAACATTCATCGTATTGGGAAGATCTTGCTTATTGAAAAATACTAGCAAAAGTGCATCACGAAGCTTTTCCTCGTTTAGCATCCTATTCAACTAATCTCTGGCTTCAACTACTCGATCTCTATCATTGTTGTCCACCAAATAATGAGACCTTGGGTTTTTTGGAAGTAATCCCCCTAGAAAGGGTGAATCTTGTCTTGACACCTAACATCCCACATAATGAAATTGATGTTTTTGTATTTAACAGTCTCTACATTGAAGACAATATTAGGAAATGTGGTGATAATTTCACCAAGCTTCAACTTATACAGAATGGTTTTCTTTTCTCCAGCATCAAGACCTAGCATCAAAATCCACATCTTCTTGTTGGCTAAGCGCATGTTGAACAATTTTGTGAACGTAAACCCCATTTCATCCACTAAATCTGAATCCCTTTGTTGTATGGCGGTAAATAGATCTGATGAGAAAAATAAAAAGTATAAATAGGCCTCAAGAGATGGTCACTAGAGAGAGAGGTCAGCCTTTATATGTTCTTATACCTATAGTATATATAATTAAAAATAGAGTTACATATAGTTAAACATATAATTATATATAAATATATTCATACAAGTAGTTATAAGTAGTTATACTTAAATATATACAAAGTTATAAATACATATATAGATTTAATTATATGAATACATATATGTCTACATAGATTCAAATATAGGTATATTTAATTATATAGAGTATTACATATATATACAAATATTTATATATAATTATATACATATAGTTATAAATATGTATGTTGTTAAAGATATAGTTATATATAATATTTTTATAGTTATACATAGTAAAATACAATTATATATAGTTATATATTCTTATACATATGATATATTTTGTTAAAAAAATAGTTATATAGAATTACTCATATAGTTATAAAATATTATATAGTTTAAAAATAATTATATATAGTTATTAATATAGTTAAAAAAATAGTTTACATAGTTACAAATATAGTTAAATATAATTATGAAGAGTTTTATATAGTTCTACAAATATTTATAAATAGTTATCATATACAATGATAACAACACACGCTAAAATGCCCAATTGAATTACACAAATATAGAGAAAGAACTTGTATCAACAATCTTTTCTTTTGGCAAATTAATATCATATTTAGTGGGGACCAAAGTCATAGTATATACTAAATATTTTTTAATCAAATATCTTATAGAAAAGTAAGATGTCATACCTAGATTGATTTGCTGGATTTTACTATTAAAATTGTTTGAACTAGATATATTAGATAAGAAATGTACATATAATAAAAATTGAAAATAGTTTATCAAGACTAGAAAAAGAAGATAGAAGAGTTGTTGAAAAAGATATTATATAGATTTTTTTATTTGAACAAATTATACTATTGAATGAAAATGTAACACCATGGTATTTAGTTTTGAATAAGCCTTTATCATTGCAAGTATTACTTTGATCAAAATTTGAGGCAAAGTGTTATAGATGGGAGAATTGTTGTATCTTGCAATAATGTCACTTTTTGCTCCTACTCTCACTAATCTGTGGAACATGTTAATATTTATGTGCTCAAGTATTTTTCTTCTCAAAATTAATGTTGATATTTACATATATATGCATAAATATATAAGTGCATATACACTACCCTACACACACACACATTTATACATTAATATACATTATATATCAGCATACACATTTATGTACTTTTGTATATATTCACATATCTATCTACATTTTCAAAGTTGTGTGTATATACTTATATGCATGCATATATTACAGGACACCCACACAAACACACACATATACTTATATACATAATGTATTTTTAATGTTACACATGAAACTATTATATATATGTATGTGTGTGTATGTGTGTGTGTAAATGTATTTTGATTTTCTAAATTTAATTAAAATAAAATATTAAATAATGTACACAATTTATAAATTATTATAAATTTTTTATATTTAAAACAAATATTTGTGTGTGTTTATGTGTATGCATGTGTGTGTGTGTGTCTGAAGCATATTAATGTCTAAAATGAAATTATGAATTAAATATATGAGCTTCTATTATATTTAAATAGTTGTTTTTAAATATTAATATTAAAATAACTATCATTATACTCATATAAATAAATGAAATTGACATATCCGTAAATTATTTTGGTTTTACAATTATGTTTAAATGAAAATATAATTCATAAATAGATAATATTGTTTTTGTCTGTCTATATACTTTTTTTATTAAAATATTAATATCTATAATAAATTTATACCTATTATTTATTATTATTATTAATTTTTAGAAACTTCAAAATTCAAACAAATATAATGTAGTACATATAAATACATGCCTTTAATTGTTCATAAAAAATCAATAATTTATTTAATTATGTTCAATAAAAATAAATTACCATATAAATACAAGAGTAAATTTTTCTACAAGTAATTATTATTTTATTTTATTCAAAAAATATAAATGACCATAATAATATATGAATTTAATTTTTAAAAAAATTTTTAAAATTTTTTTAATTTAATATATTACTTTGTTTTTTTTTGTAATTAATAGATACATTTCAAATATTATTTATTTATAATAAATATAACATATTGAATATTATGAGGTACAATTTTTATTTTGTAAATAAATTTTATTTATAAAGTTTTTCTTTGTAAATTGGAACTACATCACATATATATTCTAAAAATTTTTTATAATATTTATTACACAAACATATTGTGATTTATTTTGAAAATTACAAAATAAATGCTACCAAATTAGCATTTTATTAGAAATCAATTTTTGTTAAATGATATTAAGTGAAACAAAAATAAAAACCCTAAACATATTAAATCATAATGATTTATACAAACATATAAAAATATAATAAAAAAATATTTAAGATTGAAAGAATTAAATTCATGTACCTAAAATATATGAAAAAATGGTAAAATTTATCCAATATCCAAAAAAATATGTATGAATGAAATGAATGATATGAATGGATATTATGTTTCTAAAGCATATAGTTATACATGTTGTAGATGTAGTTATATATATTTTTTCATGTAATTATATATATTTAGACATATGACTATGTATAGGTATTGATGTAGATAAATACATTTATATATAGTAATATGTTAATATACATATTGTTAAATAGATTTATATATAGTTATATATCTATTTATATATATGTATATTAAATATACATCATTATATATATATATATAGTTATGTTTATGTATATTGTTTTTATATATTGTTTATATATAGTTATGTATATTAATCTAGATATCAAGTCGGCATACCTTATACTATTTATGAATACTATTTTTATATCATTATGTATGTTAACATAGATAAATACATTTATATATAGAAATATGTTTATATACATATTGTTAAATAGATTTATATATAATTATATATAAATGTGTATATATATGTATATTAAATATATGTTGTTAAATTTATATAATATTGTTTATGTATACCATTTTTTAGTTATATATATATAGTAAAATACACTTATATAAGAAATTCAAATTATATCACACATGCATATTGATGTGTAGTTATGTTTAAATACACTTATTTAAATAACACGCATGTTTATGTATACTATTTATATATAGTTATGTTGGCATGCCTAAGTATGTATATTGTTTATATTGATATATAAATGTATACTAGTTATGTAGATATCAAGTCGACATACCTAAGTATGTATACTAGTTATGTTGATATCAAGTCGTCATACCTAAGTATGTATACTATTTATATTGATGTATAAATGTATACTAGTTATGTTGATATCAAGTCGGCATACCAAAGTATGTATACTAGTTATTTAGATATCGAGTCGGCATACCTAATTATATATACAAGTTATGTATAAAATACACATGCATATTGATGTATACTATTTTTGTAGATATCAAGTCGGCATACTTAAGTATATATTCTACTTATATATTGTTTTTGTGTACTATCACCAACAAAATCAACATAATGACAATGTAGTATATCACAATTGCATGAAGTATTTATATGAATATGTTTATATACGCAATCCAAGCATACCATGTGATTAAAAAAGATTTTTAGAAACAAAAAAAACAGAATCAAAATGCTTAATCTTTGATTAAGCAATACAATATAATCGATGAAAAATAAATATATAAAACATACCTCAAATCAATAACAAATTAAAACTTAAACCTCGATTAAATTTTGTTGCGTCGGCGTCGAGAGATAGATGGTGGAATGTGGATGAATTCGGTTCAAGTGTTAGAGATGCTTTGGCATCGAGAGACAGAATGTATATTTAGAAAAAAATTTATATTTTTAATTATTAAACATTAAATAAATATATATATAAAATACAAAAATACTTATTAATTTTATTACTATCAAATTTTTTCAAAAAAATTAATGTGCATGCAGCAAGGTACAAATGAAAACAAATACTTTACAATTTTTTATTATAATATTAATTAAACATTAAATATATAAACAATAAAAATATATATTTAGCCTTATAAAAAAATATCAATAGGTACAAAATTAACAAAATTGATATAATAAGATATTAATGAAAAGATGATTCGTCTTCTAGCCACTCGCCTAAGAGTTATAAAATACTCTTAATGTTAAAAACATATAAAAATTTATATTTTATGGTTATAAAATTTTAAGAATTCATATTAATTTTTACATAGATAATATGAAATAATTTAAAGGCATTAAATTTCATATTATTTGATATCATTAATAATTTTTAAAATTCAGAAAATTACATAAAGTGAGAAGATAATTAAAAAAAGTTATATTTATTATTTTAATAAAAATAATAAATGTTAAAAGCTAATTATAAAAATATTACTCAATTATTTTATTTGTATAAATTTTAGTAGGAGCAAGCATTTTGTATTTATTTATAAAATATTAATTTATTTTCTTTTAACTTTATTGGAAATTTTTTATTTTTATTATATTTCTATATTTTCAAAATTTTTATTATTCATTTTTTTAAATGTTTCCTATAATCATAAAATTTTTATAATTATAATAATATTAATATTTACTAGTTTATTTGTCAATTCAAATATTTTTGAAAATATTTCTATTTTATTAAACAATTAATTAATTTACATTTATATTAGTTGAAATTTTAATGTTAATTTAATTTTAAAATATCAAAAGAAATTATTATACTTATTGAATTTATTATTTAATGTTACTTTAATACAAATTATTTAGTTTCTTAATTAAATATTTTAGAAAATTTTTTGTATATTTTTTTTAAAAATTAATACATCATAACAATAGTTATTTTAGCCCTTATTAATATAATTTTTTTTTATATTTTTATATTTTTAAATTATTTATTTATAATATCATTTTTTATGATTTTACGAGGATAATTATCTTTCAAGGATTTCTCATCTATAGACCATTAACATAAATTTAATAAACATAATTAAATCAAATATTAAAACTAATAAAAAATTTAAAAAAATTAAATATGGCAAGAAAAATTTCACCACTATGTTCGTGATTTAATTAGCTAGGAAAGTTGAGTCACTAAATCCTTCGCTATATTTAGGATTTAATTAACTAGAGGAGTTTTGTCGCTAAATCCCATGATATACTCTGGATTTATTTAGCTAGGGAAGATTTGTCATAAAAATCCATCACTATATTCAAGAAGTATTGGCTAAGGAAGTTATGTCGCTATAATCAGTCACTATTTTCAGTATGTAATTAGTTAGGAAAATTCCGTCACTAAATCTGTCGCAATATTTCAGGGTATAATTAGCTAGGGAAATTCTATTGCTAAAATCCATCGATATGTTCCGGATGTAATTAGATAGGGAATTTCTGTCGCTAAAATCTGTTGCTATGTTCCGGATATAAATTACTAGAAAATTCCATCGCTAAATCTATCGCTAAAGTCCATATTTTATTATTTATGAAAATTCCATCTCAAAATCCATTGCTATATTCATGATTTTATTAGCTGGGGAAATCCGTCGCTAAATCCGTCACTAATTACTGATCTCATTAGCTAGAAATATTCCGTCGCTAAATTTATCGCTAAATTCTGGATTATATTAGCTAGAGAAAATCTGTCAATAAATTTGTCGCCATATTACGGATTGTATTAGTTAGGAAAAATCCATCGCTAATTCATCACTAAATTATGAATTTTATTAGCTAGGGAAAGCCTTCACTAAATCTGTCACTAAATTATGAATTTTATTAACTATGAAAATCATTCGCTAAAACCATTGCTAAATTCTGGATTTTATTAACTAGGAAAAATCCGTTGCAAATTCCATCACTATATTCTATATTTTATTAGCTAGGAAAATTATGTCGTTAAATCCATAGCTAAATTCCATGCTTTTCATGAGTGGAATTTACGAAAATTTTTTCGTCGCTTATCCTTTGCTAAATCCATCTCAAAATCCCCCACTTTTTTTGAGAGGAATTTACGAAAATTTTCCGTCGCTGATCCGCCACTAAATTCCATGCTTTTCTTGAGCGGAATTTATGGTAATTTAACGTTGCTAATCCTTCTCTAAATCTGTTGCTAAATTCCCATCTTTTCATGAGAAGAATTGATAAAAAATATTCCATCACTAATCCACTACAAATTTCTATTTCAAAGAATAATCATAAATCCCTTGTTATTCCCTAGCTGATCCCTTGCAATTTAGCTATG
This sequence comes from Sapria himalayana, assembly GCA_029783825.1. NCBI lineage: Eukaryota > Viridiplantae > Streptophyta > Magnoliopsida > Malpighiales > Rafflesiaceae > Sapria > Sapria himalayana. Next base: position 555,668 of record JAREIK010002685.1, read on the forward strand.
GATTGATCCGTAGCTAAAATTCCCTAGCAAAATGAACATTTTCTTGTATTGTTATAATTACATGTATAACAACATACAATATTATTTTAAACTATATGTGTATAACTATATATAAATATTGTATAACTAAATAAATGTCTATATAATTATATTTGTAACTATATATAGATTTATCTATTAATATAATTAAAGCAAACAAAAATTTATAACGGTGTTTATATTTATATATAACTACTTATAACTACTTGTATAAATATATCTATATATACTATATGTTTAATTATAAATAACTATTTATAACTATATATATTATATGTAAAATAATATATAACTATAAATAATTTTATCTACTATGTTTATAATTTTAAAAGTTTTAATCTTATTATATTTAAATATTAAATTTACAGCTTATATTTAATAAATTTTTGTATATAGTAGTATATAAAAAGTATTTATATATCTATACCTATATATTACTACTTGTATAAATATATAAAATTAAATTAACATATATATAAACATACATGTATAAATATACATTAAACTATATGTGCAACTAAATGTAGAACTACATGTATCTATATTTATAAATACATGTATTACAACATACAACATTAGTTTAAACTATATGTGTATAACTATATATAAATATTTGTATAACTAAATAAATGTCTATATAATTATATATAACTATATTTGTAACTATATATACATTTATGTATTAAAATAATTAAAACAAAATTTTTTTTATAATGTTGTTTATATTTATGTATAACCACTTATAACTACTTGTATTAAAATATCTATATATAACTATATGTTTTATTATATATAACTATTTATAACTACACATATTATATGTAAAATAATATATAACTATAAACAATTGTATCTTACTATGTGTATAACTTTAAAGTTTTATGCATAATTATATTTAAATATTAAATTTACAGCTTATATTTAATATATATATATATATTTATATAGAGTAGTATATAAATAAGTATTTTACTATATCTATACATATACATTACTATATCTATATTAATATAAAATTAAATGAACAAATCTATAAACCTATATGTATAAATATACGTTTAACTATATGTGTAACTATATCTATAACCACTTGTAACTGTATTTAAAATTATATGTATAACAACATACATCATTATTTTAAACTATTTGTGTATAACTATATATAAATATTTGTATATCTAAATAAATGTCTATATAAATATATATAACTATAATTAGAGACAATTGTGGTTGTTAAATAAAATGATTTTTTTAACTAGTCATGAAAGATGATCGTGAGTGGATTTACAAGGGTCTAATAATCAAATGAATGTTATCTAATGAATGGGGGGATAAAGTCGATGAATTTGTTGAGTTTTCTCTGAGACATCCTGAGTGTGTGAATGGTGGTAAGATATCCAATGTCCTTGCACTTTAGTTAAATGTTATTATAAAGAGTTTTTAAATATTGAAACTGTGAAGATGCATTTGTATACAAATGGTTTTGTGGCAGATTACTATGTTTGGATATACCATGGTGAGAAGCAAGTCCACCAAAGGTCTACGAGTTTAGTATGGATGTTAGTAAGTGAAACTGATCAGAGGGTCTTGGATAATATTAATAACACTACATACTATAACATGGTTTTTGATGCTTATTGTCTTTAATTCAACCTGAAAGAGGAACCCAATGCCGAGGCAAAGAATTTCTATGATATGATTCAAGCATGAGACAAACCTATAAATGAGGGAAATTCTAAGCATACTCAACTTTCTACAGCCATGAGGATGTTAAATATAAAGTGCAAACATGGGTGTTCACAGGCATGGTTTGATGATATGTCTAAATTCATACAAGAATTGTTGCCATAAGATAATCTGATTCCATTGGATTTCTACAGCACAAAGAAGTTAGTTAGAGGCTTGGGATTAACTGTACAGCTCATTCATTGATCCGTGAACAATTGTATGAAATACTAGGTGATGATAATGACCTTAATAGTTATAAAATATGTGAGCATGCTCAGTACAAGCAAAAGATTAGGGGTTCTGGAAATAGAATGTATATATGTAAGTTGAAGGTGCCGTATAAGAAAATGTACTATTTCGCAATAACACCTTGATTTCAGAGATTGTATGCATCAACCATAATAGCTAATGAAATGAGGTGGCAGTTAGAGCAAATTATGGAGGATGGTCAGATGTGTCACCCTTTCGATGCACCTACTTGGAAAAATTTTTATGGGTGTTTTCATGATTTTTTAAGTTCGAAATATTAGGCTGGGTTTATTTGCTGATGGTTTTCAACCATTTAGTCAATCTGAACAGCAATATTCTTTGTGGCGTGAGGTGGGGATCCTGTATAATTTTCTTCCAGACTTATGTACGAAGGAGGAATTTATGTTTTTGATTGTGTTAGTGCCGAGGCATACAAATCCAAGGGGGAAGATAGATGTTTTCTTGTAGCCATTGATAACAGAGTTGAAAAATCTTTGGGGTGTTGGGGTTCAAACTTAAGATATTTCCAAATGGAAAAATTATTAAATGCACACTACCCTCATGTGGACCATAGATGACTTTCCAACATCTTCTATGATGTCTGGGCGGAGTACAACTAGTATGTTGGCATGTTTGCATCGTATGGAAGACTCTAATACTTTTAGATTAACTAAGAGTGGAAAATAGTTGTGGTTCGACAATCATCAGACGTTTTTGCCTATTAATCATCCATATCGACGTAACACCAAAGACATCATTAAGAATAGAAAGGTTACTAAATAATTCCCAGTGTTAGATCTGGGGATGATATTCTACATGAATTGAATAACAGGGGGTTGAGGAAGGTGATAGATGTTGATGCTAAGGTTGTGAATGCTGCTAATCTAAGAATTGTGGGTCTAATAAGAGAAGTATTTTCTTGGATTTGCCCTACTGCGTGAATACTTGTTCAGACATAATCTTGATGTTATGCATATCGAGAAGAATATCTTTGACAATATTTTCAATACAATATTTAACATTCCATGGAAAACTAAGGGCATATACAATTCAAGAGATGGGTTGAATAAATATTGTTGTCATTCTCAATTTACAAAAAATCTTGTCAGCAATAAATACCCTGATGTGCCATTTGTTCTGAATAAATCACAGAATAAGGTTGTGTTGGAGTCGGTAAAAAACCTTGATTTCCAAATCTGTGGATGCTTCTAATCTGGAGAGATGTGTGGATGCCCAAAAACTTAATATGTCTGGCATGAAGAGTTAGGATTGTGATGTATTCGTGCAAAGGTTGTTACCAATTACTCTTCGAGAATAAATAGAATATGGGAGCTGATAACTCAGATTTTTTTATTCTTCAAGCAATTGACTTCTTATTCATTGACTAATGAGGAGTTGAGGAATTTGAATGAACAAATTCTTGTTATTTTATGTAATCTTGAGAAAATCTTTCCTCCCAGTTGTTTTGACTTAATGGAACATTTCCAGTGCACTTGGCTTACAAAGCATGGATTGTTGGTCCTGTCCATTATCGTTGGATGTATCCTCTAGAAAGGTAATATTAATTCGCTAAACTAATTCTTTTCCTACACACACACACACACACAAATGACTTGTAATTTTCAATAATCTTTTTTGTAGATACTTGAGGAAAATAAAGCATACAATAATGAATAAGGCTCAAGTTGAAGGTTCTATATCAATAAGTTATATTATGGATGAGGCTGCAATATTTGTATCATTCTATTTCAAAGAAGGAGAATTAACTCTTCAAAATAAAGAAAAGTGGAATGAGGTTTATCTTTATGACAATGTAGATAAGGATATATTTGAAATTTTCAAGTCTTCGGGTAAAGCAATTGGTGCTAAAGAGAAAATGTATCCAGCAAACTATGAATATACTGCACCTCATCTATATGTCCTAATTAATTGTCCAAAGGTTCTACCATTCATTAAGTAAGTATTTCATAATTGTCAAATGACATCTATTACGCATTATAATTTACTATTTCCTATCAATATATCAAAAATTTTAATTTCTTTTTTTATTGATTTTGTTACAGATAAATGTAAAGAGTTTCCAAACATATATGAAGAGGAAGTCAATACCATGACAGAGAAAGAATTTCCATCATTTTTTGAAAAATATGTATGTTTACTTATAATAAAAAACTCAAAATAATTATATTGTTCTAATAAAAATTTATAATTATAATCTAAACAATCAGCTTAATTTTGATTACAGGTTCATAATCATGCAGATAAAATTTCTAATTATTATCTTCGAAGTATAGCACATGGTTCCCTAAGAGAGGTTAAAACGTACATGGTTACTGTGTGAATATTTTTAAATTTCACACTAAATTATATGGTAGATACTAGGCAACAAATAATATAAGGGTATGCATTAAAGGATCTGTATACAATGAAACTGAATATGACTATTACGAGACTCTGGTCGAAGTGATCGAGTTAGAATTTTGAAGCCCTCCCAGTTATAAAAACTGTGTTATTCAAATGTTAATTGTTTGATCCAACACCACATGTTGGTATTATTATCCATCCTCAATATAAACTTGTCGATGTGCCCTATAAAAAATGATTCAACAAATATGAACCTTTTGTCTTAGCAGTAAAAGCATCACAGGTTTTTTATTGTGAATATTTGGGTCGGACCGGTCCTAGAAAAGATTGGAAAGTTGTGTGCAAGATAAAAAGAAGGGCGCAAATTGACATCCCTGCATCACCAAGTACTGATTTCATAGAACCAGCTTTTCAAAATGATGACAAAGATGTTTTAATTAAAGATCTGGTGGGGAACGAAGATGTCCTTTTATTCACATATTCTGAGATGGATACAAGTGGGGATGTAGATGTTGATGAAATTTTAATTAATTATGAGGATGAAACGAGTGATGAAGAGGAAGGTTGTATGAGTTATGGTATAGATAGCACAGCCTTAGGTATTCATGAAACTGGTAGAGGGTCATGGGTGGAAGAGATGCCACAGCAGACAAAGAAGGTTGTGAATGTATCATAGCAGCAGCATCAGCTAATTGATACACATAATGGTGGTGAGATTTTGATGAATGATCAAGAGATGTGGGAGGGAGAGGAGGGAGAGAATGGAGATGTTGGTGAGTCTTTCATAGAGCACCCTACAGACGAGACTCTCCAATTGCTCATTTGATCCGATAATTGATAATCCATAAGATATAAAACTTAACAAATTATTTATCAATTTATTTATTTATATCTTACTTGCTAATAAATTTTTTATAGGATGAAGTAGAGCCTTCTGGTTCCATTTTAGTATTCTGAGGATAATTTTCAGCAAGACCTTTAAACCTAATAAACATAATTGAAAGTCACTAACATATAGAGACTAATTAATTATTTGGAAAGAATTTAAGGTAAATATTACTACCTAAAAATATTTACATCTTTTATTTATTCTTTTGTTCACTGATTAAAAATTGTTTATTTATAATTATAGAAAGTTTACAGGTGGACACAACAAAAGGAGTCGGTCAAAAATGTGTTCTACAAACATGCTGCCAGTCGATAAAAAGACACCATATACGAGATGAAAGATGAATGGCTGATGAAGAAATAAAACGATTCAAGTGTCTCAGATCATGTTTTCGAGGAGTGTAGGAGCAAATGGGAAGATTCGGATTATAGGAAGAGGTGTAATAAATAGAGAAGCAATCATCGTTCAGAGCGGGCTAGAGAGGGTAGTTGCATGTCTACACATACTTGTGGATCTCGCTCTATGCCTGAGCATGAATGAGCATTAGTATTATTTTTAATTTATACTTTTTATGTTTATTACATTGCGAATTGACTTCAATTATGCCTAAATTTCATTTCTCATAATGATTTTTTTTTTCAATATAATTAACATATGTATTGTGTGTAATTATAAATATTCAAGGATGGTAGAAAGTCTAGTACTCCTCACTTATTCAGATACATGCACATGAAGGCTCATGATGATCAGACTTTCGTTGATTAGAGATCGCGTCTAACAAATGTATGTTTAAATAAAAAAAAATATGTTTGAATATAAATTGAAATACTTTTCAAACATTTTTATTAGGCAAGATTTGAGGAAATGTTAACTACTATGACTCAAGCATATTCCCAGTCTACTTCATGTTCATGTGATGGTGCAACAGGTAGTTCTCATTAATCAGCTCCACTAGTTGATGCGAATCAGATTTGGTATATAGCTATTGATGGTAGGAGAAGGTACCCGTCTATGGCGTCAGTTCGTCGACATCATCATTCTACTCACATAGATGACTAGTCTATGAAGCTGAATTTTCAGGACTAGTTTCAAATTTGTTCTCGAAAATAAAGGATTGTCAGGAGAAGAAATGAAATTCGATACAGTTTTAGTTGGCTTATACCATGCGACGCATGATCGAATATGAGGATGATAGGGATGAGTTGCATATGCATTTTGACTGGCTTACAAGAAGTTTCAGGAAAGAGGACTACAGTTCAAACTAGAAGATCTATCTCGAATTGTTCGGCGTAATGCTCCATCTACAGCATCTACTCCATCACCTTATAGCTATTTGCTACAA
>JAREIK010002686.1:0-80000 GCA_029783825.1 Sapria himalayana
AGAAAGAAAGAAAGATAGACAAACAGATGACATACAGATAGATAGACAGAAAGAATGATAGATAGATGGATAGACAATATACAAATAGATAGATAAATAGATAGATAAATAGAAAAATAGAATACTTTTAGATAGACATATAGAATACTAATAGATAGACAATAGATATATATATATAATTAGACATATACGATAGATATTACAAAAATTATAGATATAGATATATATATATCATCTATATATAGATAGATATATATAAAGATATAAAATATATATATAATATATATATATATAGTTAGATAGATAGATAGATATATAGATAGACAAATAGATATATAGATAATAAATATAAATATTGATTAAAGATAGATTGAAAGATTGATTTATAGAGATACAAATAAATAGATAGATAGATCGATAAATAGAAATGCAAATATATCGAAAAATAGATATACATATCATTTAGAAAGATAGATGTATAGATAGACAAATAAATATACACATACATAGATAGATATAAAAATAGATAGATAAATAGACATATAGATATATAGATAGACAAATTTATTGATAGATTTATAAAAAGATTCATAGATAGATAAATTGAAAGAGATATATATATATATATATATATATATATATATAGATAGAAAGATATTTAGACAAATAGATAGACAAAATGGTCGATAGATATTTAGATAGATAGATACACAAAAAGATAGATAAATATTTAAATAGAATGATAATTAGATAGATTGATAGATATAAATAATTAAATAAATAATAAATAAATAAATAAATATATATATAGAAAGATAAGCAGATAGATAGTTAGTTAGATAGAAATATAATAAGATAAGTAATTGTATATATATAGACAAATAAATAGACAAATAGATAGAAATATAGACAAATAGTAGACAAATAGATTGATAGACAAATAAACAGATAGATAGATAAATAGATAAATAAAAAGATAGATAGATAGATAGAAATATAGATTGCATTTTAACCTCTGTCTATCTAATTACATATCTACCTATCTATCTATCTATCTATCTAACCATCTATCTATATATCTTTCTTTTTATTAGTCTATCAGTCCATGTCTCTATCTGTCTATCTATCTATATGTCTAATTATCTATCTATCTATCTGTCTATCTTTCTATTAGTCTATCTTTCTATCTATATTATATCTATCTATCAGTCAATCTATCTACTAGTCTACCTATCTATATATCTAGCTATCAACCTATCCACATATATATGTGTCTACTAGTCTACCTATCTACCTTTCTATCTATGTAGATGTCTACCTATCTACCTCTTTACCAACCTATATGTGTAACTGTCAACTTGTCTACCTGTATATCTGTCTACCTGTATACTTATCTACTTGTCTATCTGTTAAGTTATCGACCAGTCTACGTATCTATGTGTATACCTATCTACCTGTCTACCTGTGTACATATATACCTTTATACCTGTCTACCTATCTACTTGCATAAACACCAACCTATCTACATGTCTAACTATCTAACTATCTACATGTCTATCTCTCTACTACTATCTATTATCTATTTATCTATCTATTTATCTATCTATCTGTCTATATGTATATCATTCTAATTGTAATATCTATCTTTTTGTCTATTTTTATAACTATCTATCTATCAGACTATCCGTATGTCTATCTATCTATTTAATTATTTATCTATCAATTTATTTATCTATTTGTATATCTATCTATCTATCAATCTATCTATTTTCTATCTATTTGTCTATCTATTTGTCTTTCAATCGATAAATCAATCAATCAATCAATATATTTATCTATCTATCTATCTACCTATCTATCAATTTAGCTATCTATATATATGTCTTTTTGAATGTCTATCTATGTAATTATTTATCTATCTACCGATTAATTTGTAAATCTTTCTATCAATCAATCTATCTATTTGACTATCAATCAATCTATCTATTTATCTATATGTCAATCAATATATCTTTTTTTCTATATAACTGACTATCTATCTATATATCTTTTTGTCTATCTATCTATTTGTTCATCTATCTAACAATATTTCATTCTATCATTATATCTGTCTATCTAACTTTTTATCTATCTATCTACTTTCCTATTTATCAATCTTTCAATCTATATATCTATCTATCTTTCTATCTGTCTATTTTTCTATTTGTATCTCTATCGATCAAACTATCTATATGTCTATCTATCTATATGTCTTTTTATTTATTTGTCTAGCTATCTATCTAACTATCTATTTAATTATCTTTCTATCTATTTATCTATATATCTATCGATCAATCAATCTATCAATCTATCTATCTGTTTGTATATTTATCTATCAATCTATAAATAAATCAATCAATATATGAATCTATATATCTATCTATCTTTCTATCAATCTAGCTATCTATCTATATGTCTATTTGACTAAATGTCTACATAATTATTTTACTATCGACATATTAATTTTTAAATCTTTCAATCTATCAATCTATCTATTTCACTATCAATCAATCTGAATATCTTTCTCTCAATCTATGTATATATATTTCTAACTATCTATCTATCTCTTTGTCTATCAATCTATTTTTTTATCTATCTATATATCTTTCATTCTATTATTATATTAGTCTAGCTACCTATTTATCTATCTATCTACTTTCCTATTTATCAATCTTTCTATCGAACTATATATCTATTATCTTTTTATCTATCTATTTGTCTATCTATCATTTTATCTATCTATTTATCTATCATTCTATATATCTATCTATCTATCTTTCTTTTTATCTACTTATCTGCCTGTCTATTTGTCTACCTATCTACCCATTTACCTGTCTATATTTCAATCAATCAATCTATATATCTATCTCTTTATCTTTAAATGTGTCATTTTGTCTATCTATATGTATATCTATCTATTTTTCTATTTGTTAATCATTCTATCTCTCTCACTATCTATCTGTCTATTTGTCTATCTGTCTATCTTTTTTACTTTTATCTATCTATCTCTCTAATTGTTTATCCATCACTATTTCTATATGTCTAATTGTACAATTATGTATATGTCTATTTATCTATCTATTTATCTATATATTAACTTGCCTATATATTAATCTATCAATCTAACTATCTATCTTCATATATGGCTTTCTGTTTATCTATCTAAATGTCTATCTATTTATCTGTCAATATATTTATCTATCTATTTGTCTAATCATCTATTTGTCTATCTATCTATATGTCTATATGTCTATATATTTATCTGTCAATATGTTTATCTATCTATTTGTCTATCTATCTATCTATATTTGTCTATTTGTCTATCTATCTATCTATATTTTTCTATCTATCTATCTATATATGTCTATCTGTGTATTTTTCAATATTTCAATATATCTAATTGTCTATCTATTTATTTGTCTATCTATCTATGTTTCTGACTATCTGACTATCTATATATTTGTCTATCTATCTACTTATCTATTTATCTATTTATCTATCTATTTTTCTATCAGTATATGAGTCTATATGCCTATATGTCTATAAATCTATCTTTCTATAATTCTATTTGTCTATCTATTTATCTATCGATATTTTTATTTATATATCTATCTGATCTCTTTGTATATCAATGTATTTATCTATATGTCTATATTTCTATATGTCTCTATGTCTATCTATCTATCTATCTGTTTGACTATCTATCTATCTATTTGTGTATATGTTTATATGTCTATCTGTCTATATGTCTATATGTCTATATGTCTATATGTCTATCTATCTATCTATCTGTATGTATATAGGTCTATATATATGGCTATCTAAAAATTTGTTTATCTATCAATCTATCAATCTCTCTTTTTGTCTATCTATCTATATATCTATCTATCTCTCTATCTCGCTATCTATATATCTCTCTATCTATCTAACAATCTCTTTATAATTGTGTCTTTCCAATTATCTATCTATCTTTCTATCTCTCTATCTATCTGTCTACTTATCTATCTAACTATTTATCTGTGTCTATCTATCTATAAGTCTATCAGTCTTTCTATGTATTTATCTATTTATTTATCTATTAGACAATATATTTAACTATCTATATATTTAATTATAATCATTTCTATTTGTCTATCAATGTATCGATCTTTCTAATTGTATATCTGTCTATCTGTCTATCTGTCTATCAGTTTATATGTCTATTTATTTATCTATCTGTCTATTAATCTATCTATCTATCTATCTTAATTTTTTATATCTATCTATCTATTAGTCTATTAGTCTATTAGTATATCTGTATATTTGTTTATCATTTTATCTATCTATCTAATTGTTTGTCTATATGTCTCTCTATATATCTATCTATCTTTAATATCAATTTGTCTATTTATCTATCTATATGTCTATCTATCTATCTATTTATCTATCTATCTATCAATCAATCAATAAATCTATATATATATATATATATATATATATATATATATATATATATTTATTTATTTATTTATAAATTTATTTATTTATTTATATATCTATTTTTCAATCTATCTATATATCTATTTGTATATTTGTCTATATGTCTTTCTTTCTATTTATCTACCTGTCTATCCTTCTATCTGACTCTTTGTCTATATGATTTTTTTCTATCTATCTATAATTCTCTCATTCTATATATATATATATATATATATATATATATATCTATTAATCTTTCTATCTACTTGTCTATCTATCTATCTATCAATATGTCTATATATTTTCTATCTATCTATTTATCTATATGTCTATCAATTTATCTATCTATCTATTTATCTATCTATGCATTTATCTATTTATCTATCAGTCTACCTATCTACATATCTACTTATCTACATGTATAACTATGTATCTATCTATGTATCTATCTGTTTGTCTATTTATCTATCTATCTATCTATATGTTTATGTTTCAAACTATCTATCAATCTATCTACCTATCTGTTTATCTATCTATCAGTCAATATGTCTATTTGTTTTTCTATCTAACTATTTGTCTATCTATCTATATGTCAATATGTATATTTCTCTTTCTATCTATCTAACTATCTATATATCTATGTGTCTTTCTATCTATCTATATTTCTATCTTTCTATCTAATTATATTTCAGTCTATTTATATATAATTCTTTCGATATATCTGTCTATATGTCTATCAGTCTATTAGTATATCTATCTATCTGTCTATCTATTTATATGTATATCTATCGATCTAACTATTTGTCTTTTTATTTATCTTTTTATATCTCTAAATTCTATCAATCTATATGTCTATCTATCTATTTGTCTATCTAGCAATCTATCTATCTATTTGTATATATGTTTATCTGTCTATCTATCTATATGCCTATCTACCTTTATATCTTTCTGTCTATCTATCTATCTTTCAATCTGTCAATCTATCAATCTATCTCTCTAACTATATGTATATCTTTATATCTCTCTGTCTCTCTATCTATATATATATGCATCTGTTTATCTATCTTTATATCTGTCTAACTATCTATTTGTGTATCTATTTATCTATCTATATTTTTATCTTTCTATCTATATATCTATCTATTGTCTATCATTATATATATATATATATATATCTATCATTCTATCTTTCTATATGTCTATCTATTATCTGTAAATTAGTCAATCTATCTATCTTTCAGTCTATCTATCTATCTATCTATCTATTTGTTTATATTTTTATCTGTTATCTATCTAGCTATCTTTTTATATATTTGTCCATATATTTCTCTTTTAATCTAAGTTTATATATATATATATATATATATATATATATATATATATATCTATCTATCTATCAATCAATCAATATATCTGTCTATCTATCATTTTGTCTCTCTCCATCTATCTATTTGTCTATCTCTCTATCTATATGTATATTTGTCTATCTGTGTCTCATTCTTTCTATCTATCTTTCTATATATCTATCTGTCTATCTATCTAACTATTTATTTATTTATCTATCAATTTATTTGTCTGACTACTTGTTTACATGTTTACTTGTCTAACTAACTATATGTCTATCTGTCAATATGTCTATCTAGCTATATATCTATCTGTCAATTTTTATATGTCAATCTATCTTTCTGTCAATATGTTTATCTGTCTATCTATCTATCTATCAATTTATCTTTCTATATATCTATCTTTCTATTTTTTTATCTAATATTTGTCTATCTATCTATCTCTCTACTATCATTTGTCTATATGTCTATATATCTATCTATCTTTCTATTTTTATTTCTATCTATCTGTTTATTTTTTTATTTGTCTATCTCTTTATCTATCAATCTGTCTATCTATCCATCTGTCAAATATGTCTATCTGTCTATCTATATATCTATCAATGTTATATCTTTCTATGTCTAAATGTCTATCTATCTTTCTATCTTTCTAACTAACTAAATATCTATTTATTAATCATCTATCTATTCTGTCTATCTATATGTCTACCTATATATATGTTTATATTTTATCTATCTTTCTATTAATTTTTCTATGTTAATATCTACTAATCTCTCTATCTAACTATCAGTCAAACGATCTATCTTTCGATCTATATATCTATTTGTCTAGTTGTCTATTTGTCTATCTAATCATCTATTAATCTATCTATCTATACATTTTTAAATATCTATTAATCTATATATTTGTCTATGTATTTATCTATCTATATGTCTATCAGTCTATCTATGTATTTATCTATCTATCTGTCTATATATTTAACTATCTATATTTTTAATTATAATCATTTCTATTTGTCTATCAATGTATCGATATTTCTAACTGTATATTTGTCTATCTGTCTATTAGTTTATATGTGTTTTTATCTATCTATCTGTCTATTATTCAATCAATCAATCAATATATCTATCTATCTATCTATCTTAATTTCTATTTATCTATCTTTCAGTCTATCAGTCTATTAGTCTATATGTCTATGTGGTTATCATTTAATCTGTCTAACTAACTGTCTGTCTATCAATCTCTCTATATATCAATCTATCTTTAATATCTATCTGTCTATTTATCTATATATATGTCTATCTATCTATCTATCTATCAATTTTCTATCTATCTATCAATTTATCAATTAATCAATCAATCTATTTATCTATCTATATATCTTTTTATCTATCTATCTATTTGTTAATCTATCTATCTATCTTTTTGTATATTTGTCTATATGTCTTTCTTTTTATTTGTCTACTTGTCTATCCTTCTATCTGACTATTTGTCTATATGTTTTTTTTCTATCTATATTTTTATAATTATATCTATCTATATATCTATTAATCTTTCTATCTACTTGCCTATCTATCTTTCTATCTATATGTCCATCTATTTGTCTATCTACCTATTTACCTATATGTCTATCAATTTATATATCTATGTGTATATCTATCTATGCATCTATCTGTGTCTCTATCTGTCTACCTATCTACATATCTACCTATCTACATATCTACCTATCAACCTGTATACCTATGTATCTATCTATATATCTATCTATTTGTCTATTTATCTATCTGTTTATATGTCCATGTTTTAATCTATCTATCTATCAATCAATTTATCTATCTCACTATCTATATGTCAATCTACCTATCTATTTATCTATCGATCAGTCAATATGTATATTTTTCTTTCTATCTATCTAACTATTTGTCTATCTATCTATGTGTCTTTCTATCTATCTATATATCTATCTTTATCTCTAATTATCTTTCAGTCTATCTATATATCTATCTTTATCTCTAATTATCTTTCAGTCTATATATATATCTTTCTTTTGATATATCTATCTATATGTCTATTAGTCTTTCAGTATATCTGTCTATCTGTCTATTTGTCTATTTATCTATATGTATATCTATCTATCTTTCTATCTATCTATCGGACTATCTGTCTATTTATCTACCTTTCTATCTCTCAAAATTGTATCAATCTATATGTCTATCTATCTATTTTATATCTAGTAATCTATCTATCTATTTATATATACGTCTATCTGTCTATCTATCTTTATATCTCTCTGTCTATATATCTATCTTTCAATCTATCTATCTATCAATCTATGTCTCTAACTATCTATCTATATATCTCTATATCTTTTTATCTATCTCTCTTCCCATCTATCTATCTCTTTATCTATCTTTATATCTATCTAATTGTCTATTTGTGTATCTATTTATCTATCTATCTTCTTATCTTTCTATTTGTCTACCTATCTATTTGTCTATCTATTTATCTATCTAATGTCTATCATTATATATATATATATCTATCTGTCTATCTTTCTATATGTCTATCTATCCATCTTTAAATTAGTCAATCTATCTTTCTTTCAATCAATCAATCAATCTATTTATTTATTTATATCTCTATCTATCTGTCTATCTAGCAATCATTTTCTATATTTGTCTATTTGTCTCTCTTTCAAGTGGTCTATCTATATATCTATCTATCTATATATCTGTCAATCTATCATTTTGCCTATCTCTCTATCTATCTATTTGTATATCTCTCTATTTATTTGTATATTAGTCTACATATCTGTGTCACAGTCAATCATCTATCTTTCTATATATCCATTTATCTATCTATCTAACTATTTCTTTATATATCTATCTATTTATTTGTCTATCTACTTGTCTACATGTCTACCTGTCTAACTGACTATATGTCTATCTGTCTATATGTCTATCTGTATATCTATCTATATGTCAATTTCTTTATATGTCAATCTATCTTTCTGTAAATATATGTATTTGTCTATCTCTATCTATCTATTTATCTATTTGTCTATTTGTTATTTGTATATCTATATATCTTTCTACGATCATTTGTCTATATGTCTATCTATCTATCTACCTATCTATCTATCTGTCTATATGTCTGTCTGTCTGTCTATCTATCTATTTGTCTTTCTAGCTATTTATCTATCTATCTATTTTTCTATTTGTCTATTTGTTTATTTCACCATCTATCAATCTGTCTATCTATCCAACTATCAATTCTATTTATCTGTCGATTTGTCTATCTATAAATCTATTAATGTATCTTTCTTTTTATATGTCTATATGTCTATCTATCTATCTAACTATTTATCTTTCTGTCTATCTATTAAATATCTATCTATTCTATCTATCTATCTATCTACCTATATATGTGTCTATAATCAATATATCTATCTATCTTTCTATCAATTTGTCTATCTTAATATCTACTAATCTCTTTATCTAACTATCTTTCAAACTATAAATCTTAATGTCTATAAATATATATCTATCTATCTGTCTATTTGTCTATCTAATCATTAATTAATCTATCTATTTATCCATTTTTCAATCGGTCTATTTATCTATCTATATGTCAATCAATCAATCTATCTATCTTTCTATATATTTATATGTATATATATATATATCTATTAAATATTTATTTATCTATCTATCTATCTACCTATTTATATATTCATCTATTTATCTATCTTTCTATCAATTTATCTATCTTTCTATCTACAAATCTTTCGATCTGATTATCTATTAATTTGTTTATCTATCTATCTGTCTATCTATCTATATATCTATATTTCTATCTGTCTATCTGTCTATAATTCTTTCCGTCTATCTACCTTTATGTTTATCTATCTATCTATCTATCTATCTATTTGTCTATTAATCTACTTTCCTATATACCTAAATACCTATAAGTCCATCCTTCTTTCTATCTATTAGTCTATATGTCTATTTGTCTATCTATTTATCTATTTATCTTTATATATGTCTATCTTTCTATACATCTATAAATCTATCTATCTATTTGTCTGTCTATCACTCTATATTCCTATTTATCTATCTGTCTATATCTATATTTATCTATCTATAATAAATTCCTATGAATATTTTGCTAGGAATATATTCCCTTACTAATTTGCAAGGGATTAGCTAGGGAATAGCAAGAGTTGTTTGATTTTACATTGAATAATAAATTTGTAATGAATTTATGACAAATTAGAGATAGAAATTTTCAATTGAAAAATTTCCCTATCTATTATTATCACAAAATTTGTCACAAAGAATGGTAGAAAATTTAGCAATGACTTTAGATACGGATTTTTTCTAGCTACTTAACGCGAGAAAAAAACACTCGCTAAATCATTCTCTATAAATTTTTTTACAATTATATATTAAATGCAAGCGATTCATCATTAATTAATAATTATTACAAAATATATTCATTTAGCTTGGAATTTTCTCTAGCTATTTATCTAAGGATTATTTCTATCATTAATCTATTCTGAATTATTTTCTTTTTTTATATTATTTGTTTTAATATTTGATGTAATTTTTTATATTAAAGGATTGTCATGGTCTATAGATTAGGGTTCCTTGAAAGATGCTTTCTCATATAATAATAAAAATAGGATATTATAAATATATAATAACAAAAATATATAAATACAAATAAAGATATATTTTAAAAAAGCCTAAATTAACTATATATAGAATTATAAAATATTAAAAATATTTACAATATAATATTTGATTTAATTAAAAAATAAATTTAAATATATGTATTAATAAAAACATTAAATAATTAATTCTATAATTATAAACAATTTTTTAATTTTTTGAATTAATAAATGAATATACATAAACATTTGTATTAATAAAAGCTTAAAATTATTATTTGTATGATGATAAAAAAATATTTATAAAAAATCTAAAATAATGAATATATTTATATTAATAAAACAGTAATAAAACTATTTTTATGTTTATAGGAATCTTTTAAAAAATATTTACAAAAAAATTTGAATTTTTAAAAAATCACATCAAGTGTTATAAAAATAATAATCTCCAAGTGTTTATTAAAAGAACACTATAAGTGTTTTTTAGAGTTTCAAATTTTTTTTAAATATTACTAATGATATTTTTTGTTCTCCTAACAATACTTAAAATAATTCTTTGCCTTATTAACACATTTGAAAAGTTCTATCAAATTGACCTTAGTTTATTTGAATTCATGTTATATTTTTGCACTTACTAAAATTTTTAATAATTAAAGCATTGCATAAGATTTTGATTATTAGCTTTTTATATTCTGTTCTTATTAAAATAATAAATATTTATTTTTATGATCTTGTCATTATAAATTAATTTAGGATTTTTATAAATTTTAAAATATATCAAATAATATAAAATTTTATGACTATAAATTTATTTCTTATTATTTTTATAAAAATTATAAATAAAAGTTAAAATGTGGCATGTGTTCACTGTTCATCACAGTTCCTTTCGAAAGAGGAACTATGATGAACATAGTTTCGTGCACCATGTCGTAAGCAGGTGATGAGCATAAAAACCTAAAACTTGTCTAGTATTTTTTTATGCACTAGGTCATGAGCATAAAAACCTAAAACTCGCCTAGGATTTTTTTTTTTGTGCACTAGGTCATGAGCATTGCAAGTTACAACTTCCAGTTTGAAGTAGATAGCAACTAATTTAGAGGAGAGGATGTGTGATTTCGTAATCTTCAACCCTATACCATGTCTGTATGTATTAATCCATGATTCCATGCTTGACTATCATAATTTGATATGTGTTTTGCTACAATTTTTCAACCTGATAAAAGAAATCCCAGAATCCAAACTATTATCATCCTTCAGGATCGCACTCGAATCACTATCTAATAATCCACTCTTAAACTCCTTCTATTCTATTTCTGGTAAAAGACTCTCCCCCTTGTTGAACAAGCTACTAGTCTCTATGTTTTCAGCATTAAGATGTGCCTTTTTTTCTAATTTGTTTTATCAAGGCTTCGTGATAATGTTTAAGGGCTTCATAATTGAGCTTCAGTGAATCATTATTCGCTTTCATTAGGCCATAATCTCTCTCTAAATGCTTGGTTTTCTAGCTAGCATGGTGGTTTTAGAACCAAACAACTATATGTCTTGGATGCAAGCCAAGTTCATTAGGTAGTATTTTTTCCTCTCTAGTTCAAGCTTGTTTTCCACTTCAATGTTTTTTTTCATTGCCTTCACTTGATCTATTATTAGGCATCTCTTCTTTACTCTACTCACATTTCTTAATTCTTCTACACATCCTTTTTCATCAAATCCATTAAAAAAAACATTGGTATTCTATTAAGCAAACATGATTGTTACTGTTGTTGCTTTTTTGACTAGAAAGATTTACTTCCACTGTAGATGGTGATATCGAAATGAAAGCACAAAAGGAATTAGAGCTTGCAAATCTTATCATAAGTGGATGCGAATAGGGGAGCAGCATGTATTATTTTGAATGCAAGAATGACAAGGCATAACATTTATCTTGCCCAACATGTGTTTTCGTGCACAAAGGCAGACGAGTTCAATGTGTGTAAATCAGGAAAAAAAGATATGTCAGACTTCTGCTCATTCTATGTCCATCTATATTAGATAAAAAATGGTTCAATGGAGAAAATTTTTGTAGAAAACCCTACTGGAGAATCTGTAGGCTTAGCTATGTCTAGCCCCTAGAGATATTAGTAGTGGGGGGGGGGGGGGGACATTATTCATGTTATCTATAAGTGATAATCACTACGTGGGTCTCTTTTTGCTGCATGCAATCCTCACGATCAACTAAACTAATTTTAAAATATTGTTGAATTAGAATAATTTGGTTTACCTTTTATTAATCACCACCTAATAATTTTTACAAACAAAAAAGATATGCAGACTTCTGTCTGTATGATATATTTTTATGATGATGTAAGTTCAATTCAAGAATTTAATAACTATTATCTACCATATAATGATGGAAGTTCAAATATGAATGGTGAGCTATTGAATAACAGCATGCCCTATAAGGTGAAATCATTTGGAAATGCCTTAAGCAGATAGAGTAGTAGGTCATTATTATTTGTTAATCATCTTGTTACTTCTTTTCTGATTTTATTTCTCATAGATGTGGATTCTTCACAGCCATGGGTATTGTTCCACAATTTGAAGTTATTTCTGTGTTGTGATCTCTTTGTGGTACTCATTTGTGGAGCATCATAACTACAAAATCATATACCGGTGCCATGCATCTTTATTTATCATGGTTGGCATTGACAACGATGAAGTAAGTTCCTATCGCATCTACAAAGTTGTATTTCAAGTTGAGCCGAATCAATTTGTTTTGATTTTTTGTTTTTTGTTTTTTTTTACTATTAAATGAGCAACGCTATTAGTGACTAGAATCATACATGTTGCAGAATGAGCTTGCGATTTTAGAATTCATACATCTATTAGTTGAAACAATGGATCATCATTTTGTGAATGTGGTAGTGTTGAACTGCAACACGATGAACTTATCTGCCTCATCTTTCAATTCTTCAAATGAAGTAATTTAATTTAGTTTTTTTTAATTATGATTTCTTAATATGTGAGTTCAACATCATGCACCACAAGAAAAATCCCAAGTAGCTAGGGAAAATTTCCTAGAAAAATGGTGGTTTTCCATCGCTAAAGTAGATATAATAATGGATTAATGATGGAATCTTTCCTTATGTAAAGTGCTTGTCGCAAAAATTAACGAGTACTATATTCCACCGCAAAATTAACGAATGAAATTTCTAAAGTAAAATTAGCGAGGGAAAATTCCCTCGCTAAATTAGCAAAAAAATTTCGTAACTAAATTAGTGAGGAAAAATCACTAGCTATTTTCATTCCAAATTTATTTTCACATTTTTAATTTTTTACAAAAAATTTAATTACATAATTTTTAATTTTTATATTAAATTTAATAAAAATATAAACTATAAACCAATATTTATAATTAATAAAAAAATAAAATCAGTTAATAAAATATTCTGATACAATATGTTACATAGTTAAAACAAAAATATAATAAAACTTGATTACATCTTATTCTTCATCAATGTATCTAATGACAGTGCATACAGTATAATCTGTCTATGAAATTAACATTGCTTTCTTTTCCCCGGCTCCTCAAAATATGCATACTACTCTAGCACCTAGCTCTGCTTTCACAATGGATGCGGATGTACTCCCTGTCACAGCTCCAGCACGATCATGGATGCTAAACTTCGAATCCTCACAATCCTTCAAATAGCCAAGGCCTTAACAATATCTGGATGTAATCTCGATCTCCTATCTGAAATCACGTTCACTGGAACAGAAAAAGGAGTCTCCGATGCTATGCTCGACACCGGAGGAGTCAGTAGATCCCGTGCCATCCTAGATGGCATGGGAATGGTGGACTCATATGATTCCCACCACTATAATATATCAAGATTCTTAGTATCAGAATGTGATAAGATTGAGCAGTAATTGGTATCCTTGTCCGTAATCACAGTCTCACTACCACCACCACCACCACCATACCTAGTATCATAGTATGTGAACAAATCAGTCAACTTCTCGTGAATGAACCTTTCAAGTGGGTCTTCCGGGTTCATGCACGAGGAAATGTAAGTCAGGGTGTTTTCTACCCCTTCCACCTTAACCCTAGGGTCCATGCATGCAACGAGGCAATAAAGAGATGGAACGGTGGACCAGTACTTTAAGTACTTGGTTTCCATCTCTGCAACCATATGGCTAAGTGTCAGGTCAGCTCGATACTTACTAAACATGCTACTGATGTTGCACATGCACTTGAGTGCAATGCAAGTTGTGGGCGTATAGACCAAGAAACACATGTTCCTCGTGTCATAAAAAATCTTCAAGAATTTCATAAATGAAATTTCTGAAGCCTAGTCAGTGTCGTCAATAATAAGTTTGTAACTATTACTATTGACGTAGTCGGATATCATGTGTTCGTATCCAGGACATGACTCCAACATCAGGTGCGTGTAATTCCAATGATGTCTCACATTCAACTGGAATTTCTTCTTCTTAAGATTCGTAGACAAATAGAGACTACCAAACTCTTGTGTTCTCTGATGAGTGAATATATTTTTGTGCATTACGTATATTATCCAACACGGGAGAACACACATTCATACCCATTTGAACAATTAGGTTAATCACGTGACACATGCATCTGACATGAAAAATCTCGCCTAATGGTGCATCTCTAATATTCCTAACAAACATGTTGATCGCTACTCTATTATTAGATGCGTTATCGAATGTGACACTTAAAATTTTATTTTGAATTTTATATTCCCTACAGATTTTGATCATACACTCAAAAATGGCCGGGCCATCATGAGGATGAAGAATCTTAGAGAATCCTAAAATTTTTTTATTCATAGTCCAGTTAGAATCTACATAGTGGCTGGTGAGACATGCTTAAGATGATTCATCATGAATTATCGAGATATCAGACGTCACGGACACCACTCTACTATATGCCATAAATTTATTATTTATTTTTTTGTTTTTTTTAACTTATACAATTTTAGTATGTCATTCCTAGATGTGGACCTAGGAATCCTACGATAAGCAGACTAAAATATGTCTGCATGATTCGCACTACCCTTGGATCTTCCGAAAATCTAATCGGAAGACCCATCAATATGATAAGTTTGGCCATGTCATCCTTATCCAACTCGTTGGAGTATATGAACGGAGTAAACATTGAGACTGAACTAGATCCAGTCTCAAAAAATGCAGTGACAAGTTGGGTTTACATAGCATCTAATGGAACATGTTTTTTGGTGCATAATTTAGCATCCCTCTTAAGGTGTAAAATCCCAAACGAACTCTTAGAAGTTAAAATTCTCATATGATATTTGAACTAAGTCACTTCTTCTTCCTCACTCCTAATATATTTCTTGTTTTATTATATTAAAATGAGTCCAAACTATAGAAGTCCTCCTAGTTTTTTGTTTTTTAGAGGTTTAGGTTGAGATGACTGGAGAAACCAAAGTTTCAGTAGCCTCAGACCTCTGTGTAAGATTTTTATTTTCTAAATTTAAATATGTTTCATTAGTATTTGTCATTTTTAAGATTTTTGGATTAACTATTTTAGGACTAGAGAGAGAGACTAGACTAGAGAGAGAGTGAGAGAGAGAGAGATAGAAACAAAGAAACCATAAAACAAATTACCCAGTAAAGCAGTGAGGTTGATCAAGTACACGGTGCACCACAGTCTAGCTCAAAATTTGAAAACCGAGTTGAGATTCCCAAAAAGCCATGCCAAATGACGAAATCCGGAGTTCCGAGAGAGTGGAGCAAGATTTTTGAGAGAGTGAATATGTGAGATTTGAAAGAATAAATATTTATGAAAAACATAAATGTTATAGAGAGGTGGGGAGAATTTTATATATTAAAAAAAATATTTTTTTTTGTTTTTTTTAATTTTTTTTAATATTTTAGGGGGTGGAATCATGATGGCAGTCGGATTTTCCCCCTAGCTGTTAGAGGCGAGATCCAAGGGCTAAAATTTAATTTTTTTCTGCCTGTTGGGGGGGTGGGGGATCGGGTCGGGTCGGTAGGGACCATGGGTCGGGTATGATTGGACCCGACTCGTGGTCTTTGTGTGCGGGAAGCTATGCCCAACTCAATGAGTCACAATTGGGTGAGCCGTGACCCGTGACTCCTGACTCGTGAGGGTGCGGGAAGCCGGGAGCCTAGGTCTACGGGTGCCGGTGTGGGACCGGGCGTGACCCCAAACCATGCCGATGGGACATGCCATGGGCCACCGAACCATGCTGGGTCAGGCATGGCACGAGGCCCGGTTAGCCTCGACACGACATGGCATAGGCCATGCCTTACCCGGCACGGCATCTCTTTCTTCATCATCAAAATCATTATCTCCTTCTTTCTTCATATTTTTCTTTGATATCTTCTTCTTCCTTTACTTCTTCTCCATCTTAGTTTTCAATATTATCTTGTTTTTCTTCTTATTCTTCTTCATCTTATTCTTTTATTTCTTTTTTTTTATTCTTCTTCTTCATATTCTTCTTATTCACCATCATCATTTTCATCAGCATCATCATCATTATAATCATCATCTTAATTTTCTTATTCTTCTTTTTCTACTTTATCTTCTTTTCTTCCTCTTATTCTTTGTCTTCTCCTTAATCATGATAATTATTATGATCATCTACTTCTTCAATTTCTTCTTCCTTGTCTTGTTATTTTTTCTTCATATATCTCAATTGTCCTTGACAATGTGGATGGCTGACACATTGACATTCTTTTCTTCATTTTCATTTTGTTGTGTCTTTGTGATTATGTCATGGTACTAGTAATTAGCTTTAGCATACAAGTCATATCCATGCCTTTCTTTGATAATAGTATCCCAAAACCCATGCGCATAAATAATTACCACAACTTTGGCATTAGTAGTTGTGGCCCTATAATTTTTTATAGCTTAAAAGGTGTTACTTTTAAAAAGGTTATAAATCTAACTTGAGACTATCAAGCCATATTAAATATAAAGACATTGTGTTTAGATTTTGTCATGACCTTGCGCACTAATGGTGTACTTGATTATAATATTGAAGTATTAATGCTATAAATCATTTAAACTTCATGAGCTAAGTATGACTATGAATCAATGATAATATTATTGCCCCTAAAAATGCATTGCATAATGAAATAATTGTGCTAATGAATTAGTAGGGTCATGCCATACAAGAAAGTCTCCAACCAATTAGATAGAGTTTTGGTCAAGAATTAACACCAAAACCATATGAGACCCAATGATCAATTGATTTAATGATTATATATCAAAATTCTCCAAACTATCAAAGTCATGAAATAAACCCATATTATTTATATTTTTATGTCTACACTTCATCATAAACTACCAAAATACATAAAAATGTTCACTAGTTTGAACATCAAACAAACTGACATACTAAAACAATATTAAACACTGCAAATTAGTTCATCATAATGGATACATTATCAAATATAGGAATAATCAATAATAAATATAAATCATAGAATGATGGATGTGGCTAATATGATTTTTTCCTAGGATCTTATTCCTTAAATGTGAAATGTAATATTGAGTGGTCAAATGGTAGTAAAGAAATAGATGATCTTTATGAATCTACTCTTTGTATATATAACTAATTCAATATCTTTACCAAAATATCATAAAGAGCCTTCTATCTATATCAATTTGAATTTAGTATACCTTCAAAATATCCAATATTAAAATACATGTGTTTTTGTTTTATATTATACTCATAATTTATAAATCTAGTAAAATTTCATATATGTTGTTTTATTTCCATTCACTTTGTTTCTTTCCTCCATTACTCTTTTTAAATCTACCACACTATTTTGTAAAGATTTCCAAATGATTTGGTACTTTCTATCAATCCAATATCCATGCATCTTATTCCTTTCTACAAGAGTTTCTAGCTCTAATCTTCATACTTATTTTAGTTGTAACATATGCCATAACTTTTGATGGAGATGATTTTTTCATATCATAATATAATTTCCAACCTTTTCTGCTACTCTTTTGCATAAGTAATATATCTTCTTTTTCAGCACTTCGATATTTCACTCTACACTTCACTTAATATTTTCTATAATATGTAAAATATCCATAAATATAATACTACCATGTGTAGCTAAGGAATGCTCTATGTGGGCGAGTTTGTCTTTTCGAATTCCTCCTTTTTTTTGTCTTATGTGTTAGCTATGATGAAAGATATGTTTTCTTCCCAAATTTTAGCAGCCCTTCCCCTTCAAGCATTAGCTTCTTCTTTTTATATCTTATTCTAACCCATATTTATACCAAATAATATTAGGGGAGACATTATCAAACACATTGTATCGAGTTGTTCATCCATATAAACTTCTTCTACTAAACATAATAAAGTAATAACAAATTCATGAACAAGTTAAATAGAAAATTTACCTTTGAGTAAACAAAGAATTAATTTTTCTAAAACTTATTTCATGTCAATGCAGCACAC
Source organism: Sapria himalayana (assembly GCA_029783825.1). Taxonomy (NCBI): domain Eukaryota; kingdom Viridiplantae; phylum Streptophyta; class Magnoliopsida; order Malpighiales; family Rafflesiaceae; genus Sapria; species Sapria himalayana. The sequence goes on from JAREIK010002686.1 coordinate 18,979, forward strand.
AATCAGTATGGCCTATAGCAAAATTATTCTCTCCAGAATAAATAAAGAAATATAAAGAGTGGGTAATATATATGAGCATATAAAATATAACCAATCATAATTACTTTTGCTAGTTCTTTTCTTATCAAATATCTATACATGATCTTCGACCTCATCCTCCATGTACCCTTTTTATTTTTCAATAATTCAGTGATAACTGAAAAATTGATTTGCTTGGAAAGAGATTTAAAATGAATACTATCATTTTGTACATTAGAATCCAAGTAACTTGATAATGATTCTCCTATCAAAAAGAATCCAAATCTTTCTCACATAGCATATCTTCTCCCACCTATCCCCCAAATTTATATAGAATATTTTTAGAATTGAGGCTTTCTCCCATTCTCTATGCATAAAAAAACATCCAATTATATTTTCTGATATCTCCAAAGGAAGGAGTAAATTCATTGAATCCATTATATCTAAAAAACATTTATTGGGATAGCATGGAGTCCATCTATCTCTACCCAATATCTATAACAAAAGTTACTATGGGTGTCACAATTTTAGGTAGTATTTCTTTGGTGCTAGATTTTTTTCACTTCCCTTTCTCCTTATAGCTCATCTCCATGATATTCTTTTTTGATGATTTCTTCCTTCCATTATCGAAACAATAAACTAAAAGGATTAATGGTGAATTGTCCTAGCATAAGTAGAAAATTAGATATTTTCATGGAGGAGATTCGAAGATTAGGTATTTATAATTGTAACCTAGTAATTGAAGGTCATGACTCTATGAGTTTGTATTTCTTTTATTTATTAAAGTCATACCATTATGGTAAGTAGTACCTTCTACGTCATAGCTCTAAAAACCAACTTTTCCATATAGCTAATATAATACTTTTCCTTCTATAGCACAAAAGTCATGTCTCTAAAAAACTACTACAACCTTGTCAAATAGCTTTTATAATACTTTTTCTTCTATAATATCAAAGACATAGCTCTAAAAACTTGACATGACTAAAGTCATGTAGATTTTGATGGGCTATTTCTTTCTATGCACCAAAGTCATGGCTCTAAAAAGCCTACAACTTTTGGTAAAAAAACATTGAATAGTAATTAGTTTAAATATGTTATTCTTTTTTATAAGAAAGAGTCTTTCTTTTATTGGTCTATTTTGACTTATTTCCTCCCCTCCAATGACCATAGTCTGTACCTCTAGGACGTTGCCATTAGCTAATATTTTCACAACATAAGTTTAGTACACAAGTCTTCGAATCCCTTAAGGGTTTGGGGTATGAGGACATGTCATGCATGAAGTTGTTCATTAACATATTGAGGAGGGGATGAGGTATTTAAGTGTAAATATTTACATGCAACTTTTATTCTCACAATAATCACATTTCATTATGCAAGTAGCAAATAAAAATTTTTTGGGTTTCCTCACAAGTAGTGTTATGTTTAACATCCATAGCTACCTTCAAAACTTTATCTTCTCTATTAGAGATCTCTGCTATCCTTAATATGCTTTTCAATATACTAATCTACTTCTTTCTTTATTGTACTTTCACTATCAATCATGGATGATGGATGATTGTCTTAATATACATCATCCATAGAATTATTTTGTGTCTCACTCTTCTTTATTGTGTCTTTAACCTTGACATTGTGAAATGTCTTAACTTTTTCAATTTTATTTCTACACAACTCATAAACATTTTCTAATTCAACCCACAAAACATTATGGGCTGAATTAATGTCTTATCTCTAGTTCCTCTTCAGAATTTCTAGCACAATTATTTTTGTACTAGCTATGAAAATTTCATCACTCACTTCATCATCTTCTTCTTGAATAAATGAGGTCACATCTTTTATTTTTTTTCTTCAATATTTTATACAACATTTATCTCTATATTATCCACAATTTTTCTATTCACTTCAACTTTTTCTTTTTGAACAATTGAGACCATATCTTTAATTTACTCTTCAAGCATTTCTACAACAAGTGTTTCCATATTGGCTAAATATATTTTATCATTCACTTCTTCCTATCCTTTTTGAACAACTGAGATCGTATCTTCAATTCCATCCTTTTAATTTTTAGCCATAACAATGTTTGCATTAGCTACAAAAATTTTTGATGCAACACTTTCGTTGGACTTACTGAATTCATGACTTCTTTCTCTCTCTATTGTCTCATCTTTTCTTAATTAATAGCATTATCTACTCTCAATTCTCTCAATAATTCATCAATTTTAGCTATCCAATAAGATCTTAAAAATGGTTTAAATTCATTATATGTCCTCTTCTCACAGCTTGTATATCCCTAGCATCCATAACTCTCTTCTGACTAATAATAGGGTTAATACTAGTCATCATAGCTTCATAATTTAAGTCACTTCATTTAGCATCATAACTCCTATTTTAATGAAAGTTTGGGATACTTTTGCTTGCTTCTATTGCATGTTTACCAAAATGAATTTAATATGCTTCATTCTTTTCATGTAACTCTTTAAGACAATTAGTTAGAAAGACTTAGAAAAGTTTTCTATACATTTTGATTTTGTAGATTTGTGGATGGAAAGATAAAAAAGAATAAAAAATATAAAAAAAAATCGAAAAATCAACTATCCACATTCAAACAAGTTAACAAAATTAAGCTTTTAGATTTGAGAATATTTATCAAACTCAATGCGAACTAACCTACTAAGAAGGGTTATCCTTATACAAGAATATGACATATGTTAACTAACTAAACTAAATATTCCTTAACAAAAGTATCAAAAACTTATTGTGACTTTATTATGCCGCATACTTTTATTAGTTATGCAATATTCCAAAATCTTATTAATGAGAGTAACTCATCAAATGAGTTCCATAATTACATGGGCCATACAAGTAAAAGAATGGAATTTTGTTTAGATATTGATCCCATATAGATTGTATCAATATTTTGGCTATTCAACAATGAGACAACCTAATTTTAGAAAAATTGATACTCAAATTATTAGATATTTTTAAGTACATAGTTTATTCATCTAATCTATATTATAAATGTAAGTTGCTCAGCTTATATTATCTTGATAAAGAATGAAGGTTGAGGTATTATGCAATGACTAATTTCCCTAATATTATATAAGATTGTAATCATCATTGAGCTCATACTAATGGTTGTTCCCTTATAGATGTCAACTTAGTATGTCATCACAGAGACATAAATTTTCTCTAGAGTCATTCATAATATCATACATTTTAGGCTACTTTTTCAACTATCACTTTTACTTTCAGCTTCGTAAGTACCACTCATACAATTAATGTCTACTTTTCTCAAGTTTTACTAGTGTGAATCATATAAGTATAAGTAATTTATAAAAGTTATCACCATTTTACGAGTCACAACAAACTCATGCAGATCCAAAGAATTGTCTATCACCATCCTCCATGGAGATGATATGACTTTCATAGTAAAAGTGAACCTATTGAGAGAATATTTTATATAGCATCTATCCCAATCAAGAACTAGTTCTTTTAAAGTTCATACAATAAATTGATATGTAAAAGTATTTGCATTTTCCGCTTCCAAAGTGTCATACTCATGATGAATATCATACATGGGTCTTGAGTTTTAACATATAGTTTTTTCATGTGCATCAAAGTCAAAAGGGCTATCAATTCTTCCTACCAAATGCATTAGTGAACCTTATTATTTACCTCTCATCATCAGCCATGGAAATATTATACAACCTACAAATAGTTGAAACCCTAGTTCATGTTTAATTCAATTACCATCCATTAATATTCATAACATAAAATAAATCAATCACATTCATTCAATAAAAAAAACTAAATTCACATAACATATCTCAATTTACACAAACCCTAGACCATGCTAGTTTGGTATACATTCCTGAATTGATCTGTAGATAAGAGGGTTTTGAAAGCTATGCCCCTCAACTTTAGGTATTAGTATTAATTTTTCATCACTTTCTTGCTTGTGGGACCCCTAGGGAGTGTAAAAGTTACCTTTTAAGTTTTGTAGTTGTCATGGTATCATTTTTACATGAGGGAGGAGAAAAAAAATAAGAGAGATTATTAAAATTTCTTTATCTTCTACTTTTATACTTGGGCAACCTCATATTATTCTAAGTAGAAATCATGACTTTCAACAGATTATCAAAACGTTGACCTTTATCTCTTCTTCTTGAGGGCATGACTCTAAAAAATGAATATCACTCTAGTCTACATCTTGATCTTTCCGTAACCCAAAGTCATGATACTAATAAGAATGATGACTTGGGTAAAATGTGGGATTATGAAATGGCTATGGCTTCAAGCTTTTTTTTGTCATCCATAAAGGGCCACATTATTGGGATCTTACTATGGAATGGTGAATGGCTTATCACTATATTATATAGCCATAGTGATGTGCAGAAGGCATTACATTGGCAATAGTGTTTCTTGAGTTTTATATGGTTGTGGTATTGAGAAATAGCCATGATGCTTAGATGTTCTTTCATGAGATGGTTGTGGCTATAACGATGGGAAATAGTTACGACACATAATTTTTTGTTAATTTCTCTCAAGTAGCTATGATCTTATAAGTTCCATGACACTAGCTATCTCTTCCCTCATATATCTTGTTGTTGTAACATTGTGAGGTTTCCATGGAACTTGTAATTTAGCTTGAGAATATAAGTAATAAATATGCATTCCTTTAAAAATAAAGTCATGGCCTTGGAAATAGTCATAATAGAGTAATATCATATATAATATTTAGTATCTTAAAAGTTACACCTTTGAATAATTACTAAGACTTTGACATGAGTTGTTGTCACTGTAAATTTATATAGCTCAAAAGTCATAACTTTTTAAAAAACCCATGACTATGACTTGAGAATATCTAGCCTTATTAAAAATAAAGTTGTTGTGGTTGTGGTTGGTTGTGAAATTGGGTAATAATCGAGTACTTTGTTGATGCGACAAAAAATTAATGTCACTATCATTTGAATTTTCTAAGCTAAGTATGAATGTGACATTATGATAATATCATAACCACTAGAAATGCATATCATAGTTAAAAGATTATGCTAATGTGCTAGTAGGGCCATTGTGAAAAAGAATTTCCTCAATCAATTAAGTAAAGTTTTAGCTAATAATGAATGTCGAAACTATGTGAGACTCAATTATCTACCTCCTCTTCTAAATATATCTGAAAACATATTGATATCATGACTATTTATGAAAAGTCTTCAATATATCAATGTCATAAAATCAACTCATATTATCTTAATTTCTAAGTCTAAATATCATCATAAACCACCAAAATATGTAAGCATATTCAGTAGTTTGAACAATAAACAATCATTATCATCATATTCTTCTTCTTTTATTATTATTATTATTCTTCTTCTTTGTCATGATATTTTTATCTTTCTTCTTCTTCTTCTTCTGTATCTTCTTCTTTTTCATCATCTTCTTCTTTATCATCTTCATCTTCATCTTCATCTTAACTTTCTTGTTCAACTTTTTCTTATTCATCTTCGTGTTCATCATCAACATCCTATTCTTTTTAATAGTGAGTGACCATGTATTTCTGAGTTTTCTAACCATATCTATATTCTCAACTTTCAAGGGTTTAATATTAGATATAATACTAAATTCCTTCCTAATATCTTTTAATATTTCAACTGAATTCATTTTAATTCCCTCAAATCTACTCTTATTTCGAGCTTTCTATAGACTCCAAATAACAATGTGCATGAGATTTTGAGTCAGTCAATTCCTAACAAGACATCTTGAAGTGTGAGTTCCTCATTTTTTAATTTTTTCTATTAACCCTTCCTGTTTACTACATATCTGATTCAATTTTGCTAGCTTTTTCCAGACTCCTGCTGCAATCCTTCCTTCCTAAAATAAATGATCGATAGATTCTCCTGCTTCATGACAGCAGTCACATTTGATACCATTTTTATTCCTTTTCTTTGAATATTACTATCTACTGGTAAAGCTTTAACAAGTACTTTCCATGTAAAAGAACTCATTTTTTGCGGGATGTCTGCTTTCCAAGCCCATTTTAATAATGCTTGTGCTGGTTTTTTCTTTCTGATTAGGTTTTTTACCGATTTTAAAGTAAAATTTCCTTGCGCATTCAGTGTCAATTTCCATCCGCTCTTTTTTAATATTGAATGGGATTCTACTTTTCCTTTTTGTTTTCCATTGATTTTCAAATATTTGTAGCCTTTTTTAGACTCTTAATCCTAGACCCCTCATATTCAGCTCTCATGAAGTTTGCCCACAAACTCTCACCGTCTTTTTACCTCCAGCATCTATTACAGTCCCAAGATATGGCCATGTCCTGCAGGCTGAAGATGCCCAAACCTACCTTCTCTTTTGGGAAGCATATATCATCCCATTTCTTCTAGTGAAGCTTAAACTTACCCTCTTTTTCCCCCATTAAAAAGTTAGCCATGTCCATTTCCAGTTTCTTAATAAATTTCTTAGGTAAATGAATAGCTGCTAAGATATGTACCAACATGCTTTGGAGAACATGGGAGATTAAAGTAATCCTACCCCCGAAACCCAGTAGCTCCTCCTTCCAACCTGCTATTTTCCTTCTGAATTTTTCTTGTAATGATGTTAAATAATTCTCTCTCAGTCTAGCATCATATATAGGGTAGCCTAGATACATTAAAGCCCCTTTATTTTGGATAAATCCAGTAATTTTTTTAATCTGTATGGCCACTTTTTTAAATATTTTTGATGATAACAATAACTGACTTTTCTTTTTATTTACAACTTGCCTCGTTTCTTTCTCGAAAATTTGCAGGAGATGCATAAGATTCATCAGTGATCTGGAAGTCACATTTGTGAAAATTATGAGGTCATCCGCATACGCTAGACAACCTATTCTAGGAGTATTTATTGGATGTCTAAATGGAATGATCTTGCCCACTGCCATTCTTTTATTTAAATTACGAATTAATAATTCCAAATAAATATCGAATAATAAAGGAGATAGGGGATCCCCTTGTCTTAAACTCCTTTTCTGTTTAAATTCCTCTCCTTTCTGACCATTTACAATAACTTTTACCCATACACTTGTGACACATCTTTATATTAAATCTATACATAATTCAGAGAAGCCAAACATTCGCAATACATAATAGGTGTGTCCCATTCAATTCTATCAAATGCTTTAGACACATCCAGTTTTACTACTAGATTGTTCCCTCTTGTTTTAACAGCTATCTCTTTCATCATTTCAGCTACCAATTTTATATTTTCAAGCATTAACCTATTTTGACAAAACCCGTTTGCTCCTGAGATATTATTTCTGGTAAAATAGTGTTTAACCAACTTTGTAGTATTTTTGCTAGAATCTTATAAATAGCATTACATAAGCTAATAGGCATATAGTCTTCACATATTTGTGGTGATTCCTTCTTTGGAATTAGCACAATAAACGAATTGGCCCATGCCTTAGGTATATCTGCACCTACAAAAAAACTTACAGATGTATAAACAAGCTCGTTTTTAAGAGTATTCCAACTGGTGTGGAAAAAGTAATTATTCCAACCATCCGGTCCTGCTGCACTATCCTTATCCAGGCTAAAGACAGTATTTTTAACTTCTTCATCCGGAATCATTTCCAACTTATTATTTTGTTCCTTTGTAATAGATGTTTTAATTTCTTTCATTAATAAATCACTTTCGTGAATAATCGGGCCACATAAATTTTTTTAAAGAATTCATCAAAGATGATTCCTAATTTTTATCTTCTTCTACTCAAATTCCCTCATCATTTTTTATACCTTTTATGTAGTTCTTATGAGTTTTGATTTTACACATAGTATGAAAAATTTAGTATTTCTATCCCTATCTTTAAGCCATTTAATCTTCGATCACTGTTTCCAGTAGATTTCTTCCATATGTAATCTAAGCCTCAATTTTCCTTTGGCTTTACTTAGTTCATTTCTAATTTCTTCATTTTGGGAATTTTCATATTCTAATTCTAGTTTCTCCAGTTCTTCCTCCTCCTTTATTGTTTGGTTTATATTTCCAAAAACATCTTTATTCCATAAGTTTAAGCATTTTTTTAATATATATAGCTTACACGTTAGAACCTACATTGGTTTATATTTCCTTTGGCTCCACGTTAGAACCTGCATAGGTTTTCCTATAACTGGCTCTATCTAGGATTCTCTCGCCACCTTTTCAAATTCTAGGTGCTTTAGCCACATATTTTGAAATTTAAAATTTCCCGTAGTATACTAACTCTAATTGATAGAAATGAGCAATGGGCTATGGTCAGAGCAAGTTCTGTTTAAATGTCTGAGCCCTGTAACCCCCTGAGAGGCTACCCACTTCGCATTGCACATAACCCTATCTAACATTGCCCAGATTTCCCCTCTTTTCTGCCAGTTATTACACCAGGTATAGCTTGAACCTATAAAATCTACTTCCATCAGATTTGTACTAGTGATAGTATCATTAAATTATGACATGGCTACTTTGTCTGGGATTTTACCTCCTTTCTTTTTTTTCACACTTCTAATTTCATTAAAGTCCTCACCTATGATTAATGGGGTGTCTTTCTTCGCAATGTCACGCATTTCCTTCCGTAATTCTATCCTATCTTTTTTATTATTTTTAGCATACACTACCGAAATTATAACCTCTGCATTTATTTTAGATTTAAAGTGGACTCTTTATTCTATCTATTGAATTATTATAATATTCATTTAATTGTGCCACATGATCCAGAGCTTACCGTTTGAATTAACATATGCATTATTAAACCCTAGTAGTTTACTATATTTACTCAATTGGTCCTTCTGAATCATAGGTTATGCTATAATTACCATAGAGATTCTATGAATTTTTATTAAATGTTTTAGTCTATTTAACGAGGGGTTATTTGTCACCCTCCCTAATATTCCAATAATGATATCTATCCATTTAAGTTAGATATTGCTTGTGCTCTTGTTGTGCGTTTAGACTCATTCGTTCTATTCAAATGCTTCTTCTTGTTCCTTGGCAACTTGTATATATGTGGGGTATCTTGCATTATTTGAATATATTTTTCTTGATGTCCAAGGTGCATAGCCATACTTTTGATGGCTTCCATTGCTTGACCTCTTGTAAGCTTTTCCCAATCCTCTTCATACATTTCTAAATCATCCTTTATCTTTTCCAAAACATCCTCTTCTATTTCTTCTTCCCTCCCTATTTGTGGACAACTGAACACTTCTGAATTTTCATCTAGAAAATCCAGAACATCCTTATTTATCCATTCTAAATCCTCCTCCTTATCCTTTAATACCCTTCTTAATTTATGCCTCTTTCCCCCCTTCCTCATTAACTTCACTTCATTCCAGCCTTCTTCTTCCACTCCCTCTAAACTTTCCTCTACTTCCCTTACTATATTCCTATTGCTACCTCCTTCTTCCTCATAAATAACTAGTTCCCTGTTTCTGCCCCTTTTTTCTCTAGACTCACTTCTAAATCATTTCCTGCAATATCAGGTGATTCTCCCCTATCTCTCAACAGTATGTGTTGACCTTTCAGTTGTTCCTTGCTAACCCATTTTTGCCTCTTATTTCTTCTAACCTCCTGCTCCATCCCCTCAGCCCCAAGCCTATAATCTTTCAAATCATGACCTATTCTTTTACATACTAGACAGTATGGAGGCAAGTTCTCAGGCATGACAGATTTCCAATACACCTCTCCATGCTCTCCTTCTCCACTACCTATCCATATTTTATTCGGTGATTGTAAGAGTAAATTACACTCTACATGCACCCTTGCATTGTTAGGCCTTCTCATAGAGATTGTTGCCTCATCCCTCAGCATAGGCTTACCCAAAGAAGAAGAAATGGCAAACAGAGCATGCTTATTGTACAGAAATAATGGTAGATTAGGTAATGAGAACCATGCTAGGGATAAAAGCGCTTCTTTGTGTGGGCTGAAGTATTTCGTCCACTTCAGAATGCGCATTGGATACCCACTTACCTGCCACAATCTCCTTAACCATAGATGATGGAAATTGTCCTTCAAATTGCATTGTAGAATAACATGCCTCGCATCACAATCGGCAAACTTCACCATCCCCTTGAACTTCAAAGAATTCATAAACAACTATATTTCTTGTGTGCGAGGTCTCTCGTGGGAAAATTTCCTGACTAACATGTAGTCAAATGGCTCTAGGAGCCTCTGTATCTCCTCCGAAGAAAAGATTACTACGGGGCTACCATTTTTCTTACCGAATATTAGAGGATGGGGCACGAGCTCATTCGATATTGATGCAAAGGACTTCTTATATAATAATAAGTCCCTTTGATCCATTTAGAGCTTGACTGCAGATTGAATTGGGCAACAATGGTGATTCTCCCTCTCTAGAAAACGAGATTTTCTCTCTCTAAAAGTTTAGTGTGTTTTTTATTTTTTTATTTTTTTTATTTTTCTATATATCAGTCTAACTATATTTTTATCTATCTATCAATCTATCTATCTATATATCTATTTGAATATCTATCTTACTATCTATCTATCTATTTGTCTATATATATATCTATCTATGTATCTATCTATTATCGATCTATTAATATGTATATCAATATGTCTATCAATCTATGTATCAATCTAATTATCAATCTTTCTATCAAATTCTCTATTAATCTAACTATCTATCTATATGTCTATTTGTTTATCTATTTATATGTCTATTTGTTTATCTATCTATATTTCTTTCTTTCAACCTGATTATCTATCTATCTTTCTATCTATCTGTCTATATGTATGTCTATCTATCCATATATCCTATCATTCTATCATACTATCTATCCATCTATCTATATATCCATTTATCTATCTACTAATCTTTATATCTATATGTATACCTATGTTTTTAGCTATCTATCTATCGATCTGTCTATCGATGTGTATATCTATCTATATGTATAAGAATTTGTTAATATGTCAATCTATCTATCTTTCTGTCTATATATTTGTATATCAATCTTTCTATCTATCTGTTTATCTATCTTTTTATTAATCTGTCTAAATATTTATCTATTGACCTATTTATAAATATGGCAATTAATTTATCTATATATCTTTCAAACATTTTTTCGAACTATCTTTAAATATATCTATCTATCTGTTAGTCTGTCTGTCTAGATATCTACCTATCTATTTTTCTACGTATCTAGCTATCTATATATCTATCTATCTAATTTTTTGTCTATCTATATTTCTATCAATCTAACTAACTAACTATCTGTCTTTCTATCTATGTGTCTATCTATCTATCTATCTTTCTTTCTATCAATATATCTATCTATTATTTATCTATCTATCTATCTATCCATCTGTTTATCTATAAATCTTTCAATCTTTCTATCTATTTTTGTATCAATTTTCTATCTATCTATATATCTATATGTCTATCTATCTATCTATCATGTATTTATCTATTTAACAATCTATGTGACTTTTACCTGTCTATCTATCTATCTATCTGTCTATCTATCTATCTATCGGTCTATTTATCTATATATCTATCTATTTATCTCTATATCATCAATATTTTTATTTATTTATATATCTATCTATCTATTTATCTATTTGTTTATCTATCTATTTATATGTTTATCTATATATCTATCTATCTATCTATTTGTATGTCTATCTGTAAATATTTTTGTAAATCTATCTGTATATATATTTTTATAGCAATCTTTCTATTATTTTGTTTACCTATTTGTCTATCTATATGTCTACGTATCAGTCTATATATCTATCTAATTATAAACCAATATATATGTCTATCTACCTCTCTATTTTGTTTCTATCTATCTAACTAAGTATATATCTGGCTATATTTCTGTCTATTTATCTATCTAACTATATGATTATCTATCTATCTATCTGTCTATATATATATATATATATATATATATATATATATATATATATATATATATATATCTTTATATCTATCTATCTAGCTAACTATCAATCAATCTATCTATTTGTCTAACTATTTTGCATCTATATAAATATCTAAATGTATATCTATTTATCTATTGATTTATTCATCTATCTTTCAATCTATCTCTCTAAATATTTATATATTTGTCTAACTATCTAACTATATATTTATATATTTGTCTAACTATCTATCTCTTGATCAGTTTATAAATATTTTTATTTATTTGACTATCTTTTTGTTTAACAATCTTTCAAGCTATCTATCTATATATCTATTTATTTATCTATCTAACTCTCTATCTATCTGTCTATCTATCTATCTATCTATCTTTCTTTCTATCTTTCTATTTGTATAATTATTTTACTATCTATATAGCAATCTATCTGTATATCCATGTGTCTATCTATTTGTTTATATATTTGTCTATCTATCTATCTATCTATCTATCTATCTTTCTTTCTATCTTTATATCTATTTATTTATCAATCTGTATTACTATATGTCTATCAATTTGTTTATCTATCAATCTATAAATATGTATATAGATTTCTCTATATATCTATCTAACTATCTTTCTATCATCAATCTAACAATCTGTCTATTGATCTCTCTATAAATAAAATCTATATATTTGTCTATATATCTTTCTAACTATATTTCTATCTTTTTATCTTTATATCTATCTTTATATCTATCTATCTGTCTATCTATTTATCTATCTATTTATTTATTTATTTATATATCTATCTATCTTTATATCTATCTATCTACCTCTCTAACAATCAAAGTGTCTATAATTCTATCTATCAATCTAATTATCAATCAATCTATCAATCAATATATTAATCTTTATATCCATCTGTCTATATATATTTCTATCTATGTACCTATCTTTCTATCTATCTGACAGTTTTTCTATTTGTCTATCTATCTATCAATCTATCAATCAATCCATCTATCTATCTATCGATCTATATGTCTATCTATCTATCTATATACCTATATTTCTATCTATATGACAATCTATTTATATGTCTATCTGTCTATCAATCTGTGTACCTATATGTCTATCTATCTGTCTAATTATCTTTTTATTTATCTATATAATTATCTATCAATCTATCTATCTATATATTTATGTATCTATATCTATATAAATATATTTCTATATATATTTTTATTAATTTGTTTATCGATTTATCTATCTATCTGTATATTTATCTATCTATATATCTATCTTTTTATCAATCTGTCTAACCATCTGATATATCTATAAAACTATCTATTTATTTGTCTATCTATCTATTTAACAATCTTTCTATTAAACTATATATCTATCTATCTATATATCTGTTTGTTTGTCTCTCTATCTATCACTCTATCTATCTATCTATTTGTTTGTCTATCTATCTATCTTTATATCAATCTTCTTCTCTTTGTTTCATTCTCTTAATATATCTATTTGTCTATCTACCTATCTATCTATCTATCTATTTATCAGATCATATATCTAAGTATCTATAAATCTATCAAGTTATCTATCTATCTGTCTAATTATATGTCTATCTATATTTCTATCAATTGATTTATCTATCTGTCTGTCTATATATATTAATATTGGTCTATCTATGTCTATTTATCTGTCTATCTTTTTATCTATTTATTAATCAATCTATATATCTATCTATCTATCTATTATTTGTTGTATGCATATCTATCTATTTGTATATCTATCTGTCAATCTATTTGTCTATCTATATGTATGTCTATTTGTCAATCTATTTGTCTATCTACCTATTTATCTATCTATCTATCTATCTATTTTTATATATTTCTGTCGATCTATTTTTCTATATATCTATCTTATATCTTTCTATCAATATATCTATCTGTCTATCCATTTATCTATCTATATATCTATTAGTTAATCTATTTATCTATCTATCTTACTTTCTATCTATGTATCGATCTATCAAATTGTATATCTCTTTGTTTTTCTATTTGCTTATCTATATATCTATTTGTATGTCTATATGTGTATCTATCTATCTTTCTATCTGTCTGTCTATCTTTCCGTCTATCAATCTACATATCCACGTGTCTGTCTATCAATCTATCTGCTTGTTGATCTGTCTATCTATCTTTCTAACTATTTGTCTGTCTATCTATATGTCTTTTTGTCTATCTATATGTCTATCATAATATCTATCTATCTATATATTTCTCTTTCTTCTAGTCTATCTTTCAGCCTATCTATCTATCTATCTAACTATATATTTATCTACCTATATATATGTATATCTATCTATCTATTTCTCTATTTCTCTATCTGGCTATCTATCTATCTATTTTTCTTTCTTTCTATCTGCCTATCTACCAATATGTCTTTTTGTTTGTCTTTTTATCTATCTTTCTATCTCGCTATTTCTGTATCTATTTGTCTATATATATATATATATTTATATAATCTATCTATTTATCTATATATTTGTTAGTCTATTTATCTTTTATCTTTCTATTCTATCTATCTGCCTATATATATGTCTATCTTTCCATTTATCTATATATCTATCTATATGTCGGTCTTTCTATCTATCTATATTTCATTCATTCTTTCTGTTTATATATTTTTTGTATTCCTCTATCTAGCTTTCCATCCAAGTATCTATTTATTTATCTATTTATCTCTCTCTAAATCTATCTATCTATATGTGAATATATATATATTATACTATCTATCTATCTATTTGTCTGTCTATCTAATAATCTATTTATTTATTTATGTATATATCTGTCTAATTATCTATCTATCTTTTTGGTTATCTATTTGTCTAATCTAACCATATATCTATCTTTATATATATTTCTATCTATGTATTTATCTATCTATCTATCTATTTGTCAATCAATTTGTCTATCTATCTATTTATGTCTATCTATTTGTCACAAATTATTTTCCAATAATATTGATACACAGATAGACAGACAGACAGATAGATAGATAGATATCTTTATATCTATGTATTTATCTATCTATCTATCTATCTAACTATCTATATGTCTATATATATCACTATCTATCTATATGTATACCTATCTCTCAAAAATCTATTTATCTATATGTCTATCTATCTATCTATTAATGTGTCTATCTATCTTTCTATTGATCACTCTATCTATCTATCTATTATCTGTCTATATATCTGTCTATATATCTGTCTATATATCTGTCTATATATATGTCTATTTGTCTATCTTTATATCTATCTATCTTTCTGTCTATCTATCTATTTATTTCTCTATCTATCTATTTTTTGGGCTATCTATCTCTCTATTGATCTATCTATCAATTTATCTATCTATATGTCTGTAAATCTATCTATTTATATGTTTGTCTATCTATCTATCTATTTATATATCTATGTATCTATTAATTTATATGTGGTTGTATACTTGCATATCTATAAATCTATTTGTCTACTAGTCTCTATATCTGTCTCTCTTTCAGTTTATCTAATTTTCTATTTGTCTATCTTAATTTATCTATCTATCTATCTATCTATTTATCTATCTATCTATCTAATAATCTTTCTTTATTTTTATCTAAATATATATCTATCTTTCTATCTAATTATTAATCTATAGTTCTATCTATCTATCTATATATCAATCTATCTCTTTGTCTATCCATCTATCTATCAATGTGTCAATCAATCTGTCTATCAATATATTTATTAATATGTCTATCAATCTGTCTCTCAATTTGATTATCAATTTGTCTATTAATCTATCTATTAATATATCTATCAATCTGTCAATCAATTTGTCTATCAATATTTCTATCTACATATCAATCTTTATATCTATCTATCTATCTACCTACCTACATACATATCTATCAATCATTCTATTAATCTATCTATCTATCCATCAATCGGTCCTTCTATCTATTTATCTATCTATCTATGTGTCTATCTATCTTTCTATCTATATGTATATCTATCTATCTATCTATCTGTCCACCTATCCACCTATCTACCTATTTATATATCTATTTCTCTATCAATCTATCAATCTATCTTTCGATCATTCTATATGTCATTCTTACCTATCTATCTAGCTATCAATCTATCTATCTATATTTCGATATATATATATATATATATATATATCTATCTTTCTAACTATTTGTATATCTATTTTTTTATCTATCTATCGATTTATATGTCTGTTTATTTCTCTTTTATTTGTCTATCAATATATCTTTCTATCTATTTATCTACTTTCTATCTTTATGTCTATCTTTTTGTCTATCTTTTTGTCTATCTTTTTGTCTATCTATCTATCTATCTATTTGTTTTTCAATCAATCTATATATCTATTTATCCACTTTCTAACTGTATATCTATCAATTTATTTATCTATCTTTCTAATTGTTTATCAATTTATCTATATATTTGTGTATCTATCAGTTAATATATATGTCTATCTATTTTCCATTTATATGTCTATATATCTGAGTATCTATATGTCTATCTATTTTTTATATATCTATCTATCTTTTTGCATATCTATCTATCTATCTTCTTGTCTATCAATCTAATTATCTATCAATCTGTCTAGCTATCAGTCTAATAATCAATTAATTTATCCATATATCTATCTATCTATCTATTTTTTTATCTATCTATCTACCTATCTATCTACCTATCTATCTATCTATTTATCTATTTTCCTATATATATATATATATCTACCTATCTATCTATTTAACTATCAATCTATCTATATATCTATTTATTAATCTAACTATTTATCTGTCTGCCTATCTATCTATCTATCTATCTATCATTCTATCTGTCTATTTATCTATATATCTATCTGTCTATCTTTCTTTCTATCTAACCATTAATCTATCAGTCAATCAAGTATCTATATATTTGTATATATATTTGTCTATATAATAGACAATCTATCTGTCTCTATTTATATATATATGTTTATATATTTGTCTTTTATTTGTATATCTATCTATCTATCTATATGTCTATCTATCTCTTTATCTATCTATTTTTCTTTTTATCTACCTTTCTATCTATCTATTTTTTATTTATCTATCAATCTATCTTTTTTTTCTTTCTATCTTAATATCTATCTGTTAATTTATCTATCTATCTATTTATATGTTTATCAATTAGTCTATCTATTAGTCTAATAATATGGTAATCTTTATATCTAACTATTTGTCAATATATTTGTCTATTTATCTATCAATCAATATGACTATAAATTTTTTTATCAATTTGTCTATCAATATGTCTATCTATTAATCTATTTATAAACCTATCTATCTATTTATCTATCTTTCTTTCTATATATCTTTTAATATATCTATCAACTTATCTATCAATAAGTCAATTTTTCTTCCAATCTTTCTAACTATCTATTTGTCTATCTATATAACTATCTGTCTATCTTATATGAATACCTCTCTATCTATCTATCTGTCTGTCTGTTTGTCTGTCTACATAGCTATATGTCTATTTATCCATATATCTTTCTATCTAACTAACTATATCTCTTTCTATCTATATATCTATATATCTATATATTTGTTTATCTATATATCTATCTGTCTATCTTAAATGAATACCTCTCTATCTATCAATCTACCTATCTATCTATCTGTCTGTCTGTCTACATAGCTATATGTCTATTTATCCATATATCTTTCTATCTAACTAACTATATCTCTTTCTATCTATATATCTATATATTTGTTTGTCTATATATCTAACTATCTATCTTTAAATTAATCTATCTATCTTTTTGTATATCTATCTTTCTACCTATCTATCTTTAAATTA
The DNA here is from genome assembly GCA_029783825.1 of Sapria himalayana. Classification (NCBI taxonomy): domain Eukaryota; kingdom Viridiplantae; phylum Streptophyta; class Magnoliopsida; order Malpighiales; family Rafflesiaceae; genus Sapria; species Sapria himalayana. Next base: position 36,817 of record JAREIK010002686.1, read on the forward strand.
ATCTATCTATATGTTTATCTATCTATCTATATATTTATCTGCCTATCAATTTCTGTATCAATCTATATATATCTGTCTATTAATCTATCTATTAATATATCTATCAATCTATCTATAAATCTATCTATCAAACTATATATCAATCTATCTATAAATCTATCTATCAAACTGTCTTTCAAATTATCTATCAATCTATTTATTAATCTTTCTAATAATATGTATATCAATCTACCTAGTAATCTTTCAATCAATTTATTTATTAATCTACCTATTTTTATGTCTATCTATCTATCGATCTGTCTATCTATCTATCTATCTATTTGTCTATATATCTATCTATATATCTATCAATCAATCTGCCTATCTATCTATATATCTTTCTGTACATCTATATGCCTATCTATCTATCTATTTATCTATATGTCTGTCTATCTATATATCTATTTGTTTATCTGTCAATATATCAATCTATCCAATCTATCTATATGTATAAGTATCTTTCTTTCTATCTATCTATCTATTTATCTATCTATCTATCTATCTATCTTAATGTTTAAAATAGCAGGTTGGAAGGAGGAGCTACTGGGTTTCGGGGGTAGGATTACTTTAATCTCCCACGTTCTCCAAAGCATGCTGGTACATTTCTTAGCAGCTATTCATCCACCTAAGAAATTTATTAAGAAATTGGAAATGGACATTGCTAACTTTTTACGGGGGAAAAAAGAGGGTAAGTTTAAGCTTCACTGGAAGAACTGGGATGATATATGCTTCCCAAAAGATGAGGCATGTTTGGGCATCATTAGACTGGAGGACATGGCCACAACATGGGACTACAAAGGATGCTGGAGGTTAAAAGAAGGTGAGAGTATGTGGGCAAAGTTCAAGAGAGCTTTTTTTGAAGGGTCTAGGACTAAGAGTCTAAATAAGGCTTCAAATATTTAGAAATCAATGGGAAAACAAAAAGAAATAGTAGAATCACATTAATTAGAGAGTTAGAAGAATCCATATGTCTAATTTATCTATGTGTGTGTAGATATCACTACACACACATCTATTGTAATCATATAAATGATAATAAGTCATAAAAAAAGTTAAAATAGATAGATAAAAAAACTTTTGACTATCTCATGTAATCATATATATATATAGATAAATTGTTAGATATATTGATAGACAAATCGATAGACAAATAGATAGACAAATCGATAGACATATAGATAGTTAGTTAGATAGATAGATAAATAGAAACTATTTACAAGAAGTAGTGAGATATAAAGATAGATAGATATATAGATAAATCAAAAATACTTGTCTATATACACATCTAAATTTATATGTGTATAACATCATTCATTAGCTAAATGGGCATTTTCTATACATTTCTAAACAAATAGAAAGATTAATAGTTTTGTGCAATAGTATTATATATATATATAATACATTTAGATTCATGGTTAATCTATAATTGCACTCATTGACATATATCTAATTATCTATATATATATATATATATATATATCTTTCTAGCTATCTATCTATCTATTTTACTATTTGTATATTTATCTATCTCACCATGTATCAATCTGTCTATCTATCCATCTATCAATTCTATCTATCTGTCGATCTGTCTATCTATAAATCTATTAATGTATCTACCTTTCTATATGTCTATCTATCTATCTATCTATCTAACTATCTATCTTTCTATCTATCAATTAAATATCTATCTATTCTGTCTATCTATCTGTCTACCTATATATGTGTTTATAATCCATATATCTATCTTTTTATCAATTTGTCTATCTTAATATCTACTAATCTCTCTATTTAACTATCTGTCAAACTATCTATCTTTCTATCTATATATCTATTTGTCTATCTATCTATTTGTCTATCTCATCATCAATTAATCTATCTATTTATCCATTTTTCAATCGGTCTATTTGTCTATCTATCTGTCAATCTGTCACTCTATCTATCTTTTTATATGTTTATATGTATGTATGTATATATATATATATATATTAAATATTTATCTATCTATCTATCTACATATTTATCTATCCATCTATATATATATCTTTCTATCAATTTATCTAAATTCTATCTGTAAATCTTTCGATCTAACTATCTAGCAATCTATCTATCTATTTGTCTGTCTATCTATATTTCTATCTGTCTATCTGTCTATCATTCTTTCCGTCTATCTACCTCTATGTTTATTTATCTATCTATCTATCTATTTGTCTATTAATCTGCTTACCTTTAATCCAATATGTCCATCATTATTTCTATCTATCGTTCTATTAGACTATATGTCTATTTGTCTATCTATTTATATATTTATCTTTATATATGTCTATCTATCTTTCTATACATCAAACAATCAATCTATCTATCTATATATCTATATGTCTATCACCCTATATTTCTATTTATCTATCTATAATAATTACCTACAAATATTTTGCTAGGAATATATTCCCTTGCTAATTTGCAAGGGATTAGCTAGAGAATACTGAGAGTTGTTTGATTTTACATTGAATAAAAAATTTGTAATGGATTTGTGATAGATTAGAGATATAAATTTTCGATTAAAAAATTTCCCTAGATATTATTATCGTAGAATTTGTCACAAAGAATGGTGGAAAATTTAGCAATGACTTTAGATACTGATTTTTTCTAGCCACTTAACTCGAGAAAAAAACACTCGCTAAATCATTCTCTATAAATTTTTTTACACTTATATATTAAATGCAAGCGATTCATCCTTAATTAATAATTTTTTCAAAATATATACATTTATCTTCGAATTTTTTTTATCTATTTATCTATAGATTATTTCTATCATTAATCTATTCTGAATTATTTTCTTTTTTTATATTATTTGTTTTAATATTTGATGTAATTTTTTATATTAAAGGTTTGTCATGGTCTATTGATTAGGGTCCCTTGAAAGATGCATTCTCATATAATAATAAAAATAGGATATTATAAATGTATAATTACAAAATTATATAAATATAAATAAACATTTATTTTAATAAAGCCTAAATTAACTATATATAGAATTATAAAATATTAAAAATATTTACAAAATAAGATTTGATTTAATTAAAAAATAATTTTAAATATCTGTATTAATAAAAACATTAAATAATTAATTCTATAATTATAAACAATTTTTAAATTTTTTGAATTAATAAATGAATATTCATAAACATTTGTATTAATAAAAGCTTAAAATTATTATTTGTATGATTATAAAAAAATATTTATAAAAAATCTAAAATAATGAATATATTTATATAAATAAAACTGTAATAAAACAATTTTTATGATTATAGGAATCTTTTAAAAAATATTTACAAAAAAATTTGAATTTTTAAAATAACACTTCAAGTGTTATAAAAAAAATAATCTCCAAGTATTTATTAAAAGAATACTTCAAGTGTTTTTTAGAGTTTCAATTTTTTTTAAAATATTACTAATGATATTTTTTTTGTCCTAAAAATACTTAAAATAATTTTTTTCCATATTAACAAATTTGAAAAGTTCTATCAAACCAACCTTAGTTTATTTGAATTCATGTTTTATTTTTGCCCTTACTAAAATTTTTAATAATTTAACCATTGCATAAGATTTTGATTATTAGCTTTTTATATTCTATTCTTATTAAAATAATAAATATTTATTTTTATGATCTTCTTTTCTCATTATAAGTTAATTTAGGATTTTTATAAATTTTAAAATATATCAAATAATATAAAATTTTATGACTATAAATTTATTTCTTATTATATTCATAAAAATAAATTGAATTCACAAAAAATTATAACCATAATGTATGTATATATATATATATATATATATATATATATATATATATATATATATATTATTTATTTTATGGTTATAAATAAAATCTTAAAAGTCGCATGTGTTCACTGTTCATCACAGTTCCTTTCAGGAGTGGAACTATGATGAACATAGTTTCTTGCACCATGTCGTGAGCAGGTGATGAGCATAAAAACCTAAAACTCGGCAAGTATTTTTTTTATGCACTAGGTCATGAGCATAAAATCCTAAAACTTGCCTAGGATTTTTTTTGTGTACTAGGTCGTGAGCATTGCAAGTTACCACTTCCAGTTTGAAGTAGATAGCAACTAATTCAGAGGCGAGGATGTGTGCTTTCGTAATCTTCAACACCATTCCATGTCTGTATGTATTAATCCATGATTCCATGCTTGACTATCATAATTTGATATATGATTTGCTTCAATTTTTCAACTTGATAGAAGAAATCCTAGAATCCGAACTATTATCTTCCTTGAGGATCGCACTCGAATCACTATCTAATAATCCACTCTTAAACTCCTTCTAGTCTATTTATGGTAGAAGACCCTCCCCCTTGTTGAACAAGCTACTAGTCTCCATGTTTTCATCATTAAGGTGTGCCTTCAGTTCCCTAATTTGTTTTATCAAGGCTTCATGAAAATGCTTAAGGGCTTCATAATTGAGCTTCAGTGAGTCATTATTTGCTTTCAGGAGGCCATAATCTCTCTCTAAATGCTTGGTTTTCTACATAGCATGGTGGTTTTAGAACCAAACAACTATTTGTCTTGGATGCAAGCCAAGTTCATGAGCCAGTTTTGTTCCTCTATGGTTCAAGCTTGTTTTCCACTTCAAAGTTTTTCTTCATTGCCTTCACTTGATCTATTATTAGGCATCTCTTCTTTTCTCTACTCCCATTTCTTAATTCTTCTACACATCCTTTTTCATCAAATCTATCAAAAAAACATTGGTATTCTATTCTACAAACATGATTGTTACTGTCGTTGCTTCTTTGACTAGAAAGATTTCTATCTATTGTAGATGGGGATATAGAAATGAAAGCACAAAGGGAATTAGAGCTGGCAAATCTTATCATAAGTAGATGCGAATAGGGGAGCAGCATGTATTATTTTGAATGCAAGAATGACAAGGCATAACATTTATCTTGCCCCACATGAGTTTTCGTGCACAAAGGCAGACAAGTTCAATGTATGTAAATCAGGAAAAAAAGATATGTCAGATTTCTGCTCACTCTATGTCCATCTATATTAGAAAAAAAAATGGTTCAATGGAAAAAATTTTTCTAGAAAACCTACTGGAGAATCTTTAGGCTCAGCTATGTCTAGTCCCTAAAGATATTAGTGGCAGGAAAGGGGGGGGGGGGGACATTATTCATGTTATCTATAAGTGATAATCACTACCTGGATCTCTTTTTGCTGCATACAATCCTCGCGATCAACTAAACTAATTTTGAAATATTGTTGAATTAGAATAATTTGGTTTACCATTTATTAATCACCACCTAATAATTTTTACAAACAAAAAAGATATGCAGACTTCTGTCTGTATGATATATTTTTATGATGATGTAAGTTCAATTCAAGAATTTAATAACTATTATCTACCATATAATGATGGAAGTTCAAATATGAATGGTGAGCTATTGAATAACAGCATGCCCTATAAGGTGAAATCATTTGGAAATGCCTTAAGCAGATAGAGTAGTAGGTCATTATTATTTGTTAATCATCTTGTTACTTCTTTTCTGATTTTATTTCTCATAGATGTGGATTCTTCACAGCCATGGGTTTTGTTCCACTATTTGAAGTTATTTCTGTGTTGTGATCTCTTTGTGGTACTCATTTGTGGAGCATCATAACTACAAAATCATATACCGGTGCCATGCATCTTTATTTATCATGGTTGGCATTGACAACGATGAAGTAAGTTCCTATCGCATCTACAAAGTTGTATTTCAAGTTGAGCCGAATCAATTTGTTTTGATTTTTTGTTTTTTGTATTTTTTTACTATTAAATGAGCAACGCTATTAGTGACTAGAAACATACATGTTGCAGAATGAGCTTGCAATTTTAGACTTCATACATCTATTAGTTGAAACAATGGATCATCATTTTGTGAATGTGGTAGTGTTGAACTGCAACACGATGAACTTATCTGCCTCATCTTTCAATTCTTCAAATGAAGTAATTTAATTTAGTTTTTTTTAATTATGATTTCTTAATAGTCAATGTGAGTTCGACATCATGCACCACAAGAAAAATCCCAAGTAGCTAAGGAAAATTTCCTAGAAAAATGGGGGGTTTCCATTGCTAAAGTAGATATAATAATGGATTAATGATGGAACCTTTCCTTATGTAAAGTGCTTGTCGCAAAAATTAACGAGTACTATAATCCATAGCAAAATTAATGAAAAAAAATTTTGAAAGCAAAATTAGCGAGGGAAAATTCCCAAGCTAAATTAACATTAAAATTTTCATAGCTAAATTAGCAGGAAAATTTTCATAGCTAAATTAGTGAGAGAAAATCCCTAGCTATTTTCATTCCAAATTTATTTTCACATTTTTAATTTTTTACATAAAATTTAATTACATATTTTTTAATTTTTATATTAAATTTAATAAAACTATAAACTATAAAACAATATTTATAATTAATAAAAAATAAAATTAGTTAATAAAATATTCCGATATAATATGTTACATAGTTAAAACAGAAACATAACAAAACTTGATTACATCTTATTCTTCATCAATGTATCTAATGACAGTATATATAGTATAATCTGTCTATGAAATTAATGTTGCTTTCATTTCCCTAGCTCCTCAAAATATGCATACTACTCTAGCACCTGAGCATGTCCCTCCACGGCCATCTTCATTGCTTCCTTTAGTTATAGTTTGCATTTCCTCTCCGCCTCCAACTCCTTCCTGGTATCTGCAATTTCCCTTTTTGTATCTAGCTGCACTTCCAACATCACTTTTTTAACCTTGCAATTAGTTTCATGTATGTATACTTGTTCATGTATGTATGTGCTTGTGTGCATGTCTAAACACAGACACATGTACTTTCATGCAAATACACATACCATCAAAGACAACAGAAGGTAATATTCTAGGGCTTAAAAAAACATATATAGGTCTCTCAGGCATGGTAAGCATCTTCTATTTCTTTGTCCTCTGGTACTCCATGCAGATAGAGAATATTGTTACACATGCATATGGAGCATAACATACTATATTTACAAACCAATAAAGAACACAACACAGTATCACTGATAAATAGATAGACTAGAGGATATAACACTAACTACCATTTGCTAGAAATTTCACACAACGAGATAAACATAAGCTTATTTTTAAATTCCGAATCAAGATTTCTCCAAGATTTTCAGTGAACTATCCATCAAAATATTCTTCTGTGTTTCCCAGCTTCACGCATCAGTCCAGGGTTAATTATAAAAAAGTTAGAAAGTGCCAAACAAAAGGGAAATGAAAGTTGAAATGACAATGTACTGCGTGGTATTAAATTTTTTCACATCTGTAGGTTCATATAGGAATTCACCAAAGCAAGGAAACCTAAAAAAACCAAAGAAAAAAAAATGAGAAAAAAAACTACATTGCACAGGAAAAGAACAGAAGGTAGCTCGACTTTGTATTCCATTCCCCACTTGAGTTTTACAATGATCGACTTCCCAGTCAAATTGTTAAGAAAATGCTTGGGATTAATGGGGATGGTCTGCAATATTCAGCAATAAAAAAACTAATGAATGGTGCTTTCATGCATGTATGCATCAGATATTTTTTTATATTTAGTTAAAATTGCATAGGCATGTATATATGCAATATATATGCATACAACATGAATATAGTATAACTATATGTGTCCAAACAAACACACCCGCACACACTATTTTCTTATCTTTATATATTTCTTTATCTTGTCAATATATTGTACCTTTATAGTTCAATTGAACTATTGATGCATAGAAATGGTCATTACCAAAAAAATAAAATTTTTGGTTAAGTAGAGAACATGGCACCTAGCAAAACATAAGCAATATCACAACTATCGTGCTCATCAATAAGATAGTTATATACAGTATATATGTACATATAATATTGTAGTGTATATGTACATATACCGAGTATAAATGTACATATATACTATAGTATATATGTACATATATATTGTAGTATATATACATATACAATACAGTATATATGGATGTCTTATAGATATAGAACAGTCGGTATGGATATAATATAGAACAACAGGTAAAGTATTATTCCGTTTATACTTCACAAAGAATGCACAAAATATCACTATCAATATTAATAAGAAATTCAAATATTATTTGAATTTTCAAAAATATATCTAAAAACTATTAGAGGAAAACCTGGAGTACAAGCCACGAGCCATGCTAGGCGCATCAAAGTTCACATCCTGCCTCCCTGCAACCAGAACTATTTCCCATTCCCAAGACTATATAAGGGGGTTGCTCTACCCCGCCACTCCCCTGCAGCTCCATGCTCTCGTGTGGCTTTCCTAGAATGTTTCTTCATTGTGTTAGTCCATAAACCCTATAGTTTTTACTGCGATATGGTTCTTCTCTTAGGTTCGAACCAAGCACCATCACTTCGTTCTATGCGACACTGTAACTACAGAATAGTTCATTGTCATACACATCCATGGCTGTAAACAATTCAAACTGCACTCCAAAAAAACAATATGCACTCCATAAAAACAATATGCACTCCATTAAAACAAAAAACATTCACAGATAAAAGATGGCCAGCAATGATGTTTAGAGAGAGAGAGAGAGAGTACACGAATAAAATATTTTAGAAAAAATGAAGATAATAATAGCTTAGCCTCTTTTTGATCTATCAAAGATTAGTAAATATGAAACCCATCCATAGGAAGGACCATGACAATGTCTGAAGGCTTTGAACCAGAATTTATTCGTGTATCTTACATCAAATTTCTTACAAAGCTTCATGATTAGGTTAATCGGCAAAGCAAAGAAAAAACCATAATAAAGAAAAATGATTCCACCAAAAAAGTCTCATCCTATTTAGCTACACATAGACAAAAATCAAAAATAGTTCAAAAATAATTCTGATACAAATTCATCCTCATAATTAGTTGATGCATTTGTGCTAGCCTTCCTGCATAGTTTTGCAGCTAGATCTCAGAATGTTATCTATCATGTCAAGGCCACTAACTATGACTCCATATAGGACATCTACTATTGGATTACATTCTTAATTTCTTATATCTCATCATTCATTTCTTTCATCTCTTCATTCATTTCTTTCATTTGTTGCACTTCTTCCTTCCAATGAGTAATCTTCTCATCTTTCTCTTTTTTCATTTCCTGTATTTTTCCTTAAAATGAGAAATCTACTCATCATTCTCATTCTTTTGGTCTCCATAACTTCAAAATGTTTGTTTGTTTCCAATACAAATTTTCGACCACCTCACCCACCATTACTATGAAAAATGAATTAGAAGCATAACTACTACAACAAAATGTCACTCCCTTCGAGCCGATGTCATACACTCATTGCTTCTCATGACCTCTTATGATCTCCAAATAGATATGATCATAGTCAATTAGTTGAAATTTATAGAACCATTCTACTTGTTGAGAAGTAGATCTCAAACTTTCCTCCATGAGTTCCTGTGAAAATATAGAAAAAAATACTCTTCTAAATATACATAAAATAAATTTAATATTTTGGATTCCAAACTACTTTCAAAATTTACTATAGTAATATAAAATTTTATGAATATAACAGATTCTTATAGCAATCATCTAAGACTTATTGTCAATAAACTGACCATCTACTTTCTTAACATGCATCCTCATTAAAATCTCATAAAAATTGGGATCTTGACCCAATTTTCTGGCCTAGAGTTTCTATTTATAAAGTCAAAAAAATGATAAAAAATTTAAACAAAATTAATAAAACCATGCACATCTTTGATTTATTTGAACTATTAGGATACTATTTAATATATAAATATTTGAAACTATAAAATTGTACTAAATCTTGAGCATACTCAATGCTCGACTTTGATCCTCCTGTGTGGTGAGATAATCTTGTACCTAGTCCGGCTACCTGGGTCCATCGATTTTTGCTGGAAATCTCTGATTTTTTTATTCACAGCTGGCTCCTCCTAATGCTTAAGCTACACAGGCTAGTCATCCTCAATATAAAATCAAGCCTATCATTTATATTCTTCAATTTATGGATAAAATCTAAAAATTGTAATTAGCTTTGCTCTCCCACAATAGCTTTATCTTTCTATCAAATTTGGGTGCCCATGTGCAATGATTCTATATATAGAAAAATAACAAAAAAAATTTATTAATAATAATGACATTATTATTTACCGCTTGAATAATAACCAACATATTAGTTAACTAATTATGTAAATAATTTTAAATGCTTTTATTTCATTATTTTTACTTGAAAGTCATTAAAATTAGATCTCTTATCGATTCTAAAATTTTCTTTCATGAGAATGCTTTAGAATCAATCATTTTATTGAAAGAATTTGTAATTATAACCGAACACTTGTGAGATGGAATAATACTATATAAATAAATAAATAACATGGAAACACTTAAATCAATACTATATATAAAAAAACTACTAAAAGAAACATCATAATTTTTTATTCAACAAATATTTACATATATATTATACCTCCCATCCACAATCTCAATTACTAACTTAGCACTGAATGTAGAGGAAGGCACAACATTTTATGATGTAGATGGTATTGTAAATGGGGGAACTATCGGTGTAAAAGGTGGTGTATAAATTAATGATGGATAAAAAATGTGTGTAGGAAGGACAATGGGTGGTGGGCTTATATCTAATAAAGGTAATGGTAAAGGTGTCAAAGATGATGATGATGATGATGATGGAGATGGAGATGGTGATTGTGCTATTGAAGTCTGGATATTGTAGGTATGAGATGGTACTAAATTTGTAACAAGATGTAAAATACGAGATGAATTTCATCCATTTCTACATCCACATCCACCTCCACCACGAACACGTCCTTTAGGTGCCATCAACTATACAAAAAATAAAAACATAGAATAAATAATAGAGATATGATGAACAACCATGCATTTTAGAATAATACATTCCAATAGATTTCAACAAAATATAAAAAGTCTTTGATAGTATAATATTATAAAATAATCAACAGAATTAAATTATTGACATCACTGTCATCCTCCAATGGATCTTCTGTCATTTTGTCTGATTCTGATGGAAGTTCCAACACATCTTCAGATAGAAATTATTCATCTTCAATTTCTTTTAGGCCACTATTTTAGTCACATAAATTTATAGGATCTTCATCTACATGGACAAGCACAATATTATTAATGCCATCTTATTGGAATGCTGATGAAAAAGCTAAGTTTGCACTTCTTTCTTGAAATGTTGGTACTTTAAAATTTGATCGAGCTTTAATTTTGAAAATAACGCACTGGTCTTTCTTATCATGAGATAAATATGGATATGTACAATAATATACTCGAGGGATTGAACTACCATAATAAATGGCACATATCGATTATATCTACGTTTATAGGTAAAATCAACTAGCTTATAATTCGAATGAATCTTTGTACCCATATTTCATGTAGGATCAAACCACTCACACTTTAATATTACAATCTTGTTATTTTCAAGTCCAGGATACTCTAACTCAATAACTTATGTGAGGTGACCGTGATAATCAATCTCATCTGCACTATAAATTGAGCCTTTAATGCATACACCACTATTCATTATTGCTTTAGAAGAACCATACATAATTCTGTGATATTTATATCCATTGACAAAATACCCAAGATAGGTTGTCACGTATCTAAATGGGCATTTACTTAGATTCTGAATGAAAATATTAGAATTTCTATTTGAAGGATCATTTTCTAGTTGCATAAATTATACAAATGATGTTAAAAACTAAAAGATACTAATAAATTAAATAATTCAAAAATTTAAACTTAATAATTCTCACATTGTTTCTGAACCAATTCAGAAATTCTATTTCTAGCATACAATCATCCTCATGGCTAGAAATTATTGGTTGCATGTTTTTTAATTGCTCAACATAAATACTACACAAATATAAACATAGGAAGAAAAATGTAAATCAATTTTGACTATTATTAAACCTACAACCATTTTGGGTATAGATACTCAATATATGGTGCAACCTTCTAAGAATTAAGTAATACGTACTCTTCATTTGTTGTACATCTTTTCTTTGCTCTTCCAAATGCTCTTCCAGGGTGCTTGAAGATAGATAACTTGTCCACAAAATCATCTTCTAGCCGCACATGACCTTCATCAATTCGAGACACATTTCTATTCTTTGTATTGACATGATCCTCAAAATTATAAGAACAAAAAGATGATGCTTATTCTACTAAATATGCATTGCAGATTAAACTTTCAACTCTTTCCTTGTTTCTAACATTCAATTTCAACTTATAAAGATGCCTACAATAAAAATGTTAGGTTTCAATTATATTAAATTACAATATAACTTTATATTTGAATTAATAAAACATAGCTACTTTTATGTATCTACCTTTCAAAAGGATAAATCCACCTGTATTGTACTAGCCCTGCTATCCTGGCTTAATATGCCAAATGAACCAGAAAATACTCCACTGAGTCAAAGGAGCACTGTGGGAATATTTGTTCAAGCTTACAAAGAATAAGTGGTATGCTAATCTCCAGCCTTACCTTGTTATCTATTTTGATTGTGGTTGTAGTAAGCTATTTGAAGAAAAAACTAAATTCTGTAAGGACCTTCCAAACACAAAGGGTAAGTAATTCACGGAATAAAATTGTTATTAATCTTTGCATAAATACATGATAGTTATGGTTTTCCATTCCAAATAACTTAAGATTCTTAATATTCACACATCTACCCATATTTGACACATATCCATCATACAATTTTAAATTTTTAAGCCATTCACATAATATCTTTCTTTCCTATTATCAAGTCTGTAACAAGCATTAAAGAATTTTCCTATTGCCTTGTTCAGTTTAAATCAGGAAGCTGACATTAATCATTCATCTCTTGTCTTGATTTTAAAGTGTCTTTTGTTTTTCCGTCTACATTAAAGATAATGTTGAAAATATTTTCAAACATATTTTTTTAAATATTCATTACATCCAAGTTATTACGAATTAAATTGGACTTCCAATAGGGCATGTCCCAAAATATATCACATTTCCTCCCTCCAAATATTTTTCATATTGGTCCATAAGTTTCAATAGCATCTTTTTCAGTTAGTGTCTTCATACCTAAACTTTAAATCGTTGCCAAAATATCATCTTCAGAATGAATAGCTTGTGCAACTGTTATCACTAATGTATTTTTTCGAAATGTATTTCTATTTCTAAATATGAATGATTCATAGGTAAAAAATTATGATGATTATTAAACCATGACTATTTACCACTGAATTTGAGAGTAAATGCATCGGACTTTTTCATGCAATATGGGCATGAAAATTGTCTTTCAAAACTTCAACCAGACAACATTTAATATACTGGAAAGTCACTTACTATCCACATAAGGGCTGCCCACATAATAAAATTTTTCTTCTTTGAGATTTACATATGTATTCATGCCAACATCCCACAAATAATTTAACACTACTATAAGAAGCTATAAGAAAACATCTAGCATGTATTTCGGATTTTTTGGCCCTTGAACCATAATTGTCAAAAATATATATTGCTCCTTCATACACAACCACAGAGGTAAATTATAAGGTGTCACTATCATAGGCCATTTGAATACTATTGTCCAGATTGGCCAAATGGCTAAAATCTATCAGTGTAGAGTCCTAAGCTCACATTTTGATTTTCAGCAGCAAAATCTTGATGTAAATGACTAAAATACTTTCAAGAATGAGAATCTAATGGAAGTAACATCATCCCTTCTTCAGTCTCATGTTCATAATGCCACCTCATATTATTTGCTTTAGCATTTAATTCATATAGTCTCTATAATTGAAAAATTAAAGGAAAGTAATACATCTTCTTAAATGCAACTTTCATCTTTTGTCACATATCTACCACACAAGGTGCCTTCTTAAACCAAAGATGATCACAAAACTTACAGCTAATAACATTACTTTGACCACCTCAATATATACATACATCCATTGAAACAATAATCAATTTTTTATACTAGTAGGCTCATACCACGTACTAACTTCTTAGTGTTGTAAAAGTTGTTAGTGACCAAATTAATTCACAAAACAATTTACTTCATTAGTTATGTCACCTGATCAAATAATTTCTTAGACATATGATTTTTTAATTTCATGCTCATAAGTCAAGCCGAGAGTGACAATTGCGAATGTGTTTTATAGCCATGCCACGACTCATTATCAGTAGCTTTAAGTATTTAGTAAAATTTCTAAGCTTCATGTTTTGGTGGTTCATCCATGTAATCCAAATTGAAGTCAGCACCAGTAGCTTCCATGATCATTCTATGGTATGTGTATGATGCTTCTTTCCCACATGCAAATAATTTAGTACCCTCATTTTGATCAATGATCAGAGAGATTGTACTTTCCGCATAATAAATCTAAAAAAAATAATTTGGTACAAAGCCATATTTAACCAAATGATATCTTATAGTGTTTACATCACGAAATGGGATATTCTAACACTTGTGGTTCTTACATGGACACTTAATTTTTTCTCCATCCATCCATTTTGATTGCATATCCGCTAAGTTGATGAAAGTTTCAAGCCTACTCAAAAAAAAATTGGTCCAAAATTCCATTAAATAAACCTTTTGTACATCCACAGATGATCTAACTCATTTTGCCTATTTTATTTGCAAAGAATAATGCTCAATTATTATTTAAGAATGAAACATATAATTACTTCAAAATATACTAATAATTAAATAAAATTACTTACAAATGAATATTTAAATATAAAATATTGTGAATATCGAGGTAATACATTGGCAAAATCTTCTTTAATAAATAAGCATTTTAGCATGGTAAAGATTAATAGATATCATGCTATTACTAGATGAATGGAGTAAAATATATGAATGGACAAGAAAGGAAAGCAAAAAGAAATAAAATGAAATTTTAAAGGAGTAAGCTTCTCACTTCTCAATGAAGATCAAATAGCACAATTTTTACTATGATTCAACTCTATCTTTGAATATAAAAATAAAAAAAAGAATAAATTAATGGAATGGATATCTAATTCCAAGAACTCTTGGCAAATGAATTAATGAAGAATTCAGACATGAATTAAAACAAATTTTGAATTAAAAAATATATCATACAAAGTATTAAACTAGAAAACATAGATGTGAAGCAAGCTACAATTATAGATTTCTAGCCTTACAAATTTAAACTGATTAGAGATACAAATGATTATAGACATTAACGTTATAATTATTTTGTGGAATACTACAATCAAAAGATTGTTTGGTTAAGAAAACTTACATACACCTCAATTAATACCTAATCAATACGAAAAATGGGAAATTATTAATTTTACAAAATTAAAGATATAACCATTAATTATATACTAGTAATTAATGATTTTAGAACTTGTAATGATTTACAATGAACATCCAGATTAATATTGTGTGCATAAGGAGGATCTTCGATCATTTATATTATTGTGATAATAACTACACTTTACACAATATTATTCTGACACAAATATCTATTATATAATTTCAATGGAAAATGAAATATATGGTAATAGTTAAGCTAATTGAAGAATTTTTTAATAACAAATAGCAAAATCAAAACACGCCCTTAGGAAATGGAATGGTCTTGTGGAGAGTCGCAATAAAAATGTTTAATGTTATTTAATTTTAATTTGAGACTATAAAATAAAAATGATAAAATAATATCTTTGTTGTATTCCAATGCTTTACAATATTATTTAAATAAGCATATGATAATATTATAACAACTCTCATTTATTAGTAATAATGTGTATTAATACTCAAAAATCAATTAGAAAAACAAACAAAGTGTTTTGATGCATTCTGAAGATATACAACTGTATTCCATATATATTTATGATTTATATTTAATTTTATTTATTAAATATTTTTTTAAAATGTAACAAATTTTTAATATGAATAAATAAGTAAAATTAAAATTCAATGAAGTTCAATGATGCTTGATTTGTTTGTTAATATTTATGTCTTAGTTTTTTTTCAATGAATTTAAATGAGCTTGAATATTAATCGATAGTTTTTAACATTATTACACGTGTTCAATAAAATATATATATCTACACACAAAATACAATATTAATATATATATTATATTTATATATAAAAACTATATTAATAAATAATTAATTAATTAAATATATATATATATTATAAACATCAATTAAATGTGTATATATATATATATTGACACATCAAAAACAAAAGGCTCGATACATTGAATCTTGAGATAAAAGTAAGCCTCCTTGGTGGTTGTGAGTTCAAACTCAACGAGCTACTAAAATATTGTCAGGATAAAAAATAATGCCACATTTAGTTATATTTAATTATATAGAGTGTTTTATAGTTAAACAAATATATATAAATAGTTATACACATATAGTTAAACATAATGTCGTATGTTGTTATAAATGTAATTATAAATATAGTTGCATGTAGTTATACATGTAGTTACAAATATAGTTATACTTATATTTATACATGTAGGTATATTTATTCGTTCATATACTTTTATATATTTATACGTATAGTAATCTATAGGTATAGATATAGTAAAATACATTTTTATATACTAATATATAAAAATGTATATTAAATATATGTTGTTAATTATATATTTAAATATAGTTATGTATAATATTTTTATTATTATACATGTAGACAAAGATAATTATTTATTGTAATATGTTCTTATACCTATAGTATATATAATTAAAAATAAAGTTATATATAGTTAAACATATAGTTGTATGTAGATATATTCATACAAGTATTTATAATTAGTTATACATAAATGTATGCAAAATTATAAACAAATATATAGAATTACATATATTTATATATATATGTATACATATGTACAAATATAGTTTTATTTAATTATATTGAGTGTTACATAGCTATACAAATATTTATATATAGTTATAGACATAAAGTTAAACATAATGTTGTATGTTGTCATACATGTAAT
The DNA here is from genome assembly GCA_029783825.1 of Sapria himalayana. Taxonomy (NCBI): domain Eukaryota; kingdom Viridiplantae; phylum Streptophyta; class Magnoliopsida; order Malpighiales; family Rafflesiaceae; genus Sapria; species Sapria himalayana. The sequence goes on from JAREIK010002686.1 coordinate 53,931, forward strand.
TATAAATATAGTTACATGTGGTTATTCATATAGTTAACCATATAGTTATACTTATATTTAACATGTAGGTATATATATTTTTTCATATAATTGTAAATGTATACATATAGTTATCTCTAGGTATAGATATAGTAAAATACATTTTATATACTAATATATGAAAATGTATAATAAATATATGTTATTAATTATATATTTAAATATAATTATGTATAATGTTTTTATAGTTATACATGTAGACAAAGACAATTATTTATAGTTATATGTTCTTATACTTATAGTATATATAATTAAAAATAGAGTTATATATATTTAAAAATATTGTTGTATATAGATATATTCATACAAGTAGTTATAAGTAGTTATACATAAATGTAAGCAAAGTTATAAAAAATATATAGATTTACATATATTTATATATATATGTATACATAGTTACAAATATAGTTTTATTTAATTATATAAAATGTTACATACTTATACAAATATTTATATATAGTTATAGACATGTAGTTAAACATAATGTTGTATGTTGTTATACAAGTAATTATAAATATGGTTACATGTGGTTATTCATATAGTTATACATATAGTTATACTTATATTTACATGTAGGTATATATCTTTTTTCATATAATTTTATATATGTATGCATACAGTTATCTATAGGTATAGAAATAGTAAAATACATTTTATATACTAATATATTAAAATGTATAATATATATATATGTTCTTAATTATATATTTAAATATAGTTATGTATAATATTTTTATAGTTGTACATGTAGTCAAAGACAAATATTTATAGTTATATGTTCTTATACCTAATAGTATATATTGTTAAAAATAGAGTTATATATAGCTAAACATATAATTATATATATAGATATATTCATACAAGTATTTATATGTAGTTATACATAAATATATACAAAGTTATAAACAAATATATAGATTTAAATATATGTATACATATATGTATACATAGTTACAAATATAGTTATATTTAATTATATATAGTGTAACATAGTTATACAAATATATATATATATAGTTATACACATATAGTTAAACATAATGTTGTATGTTATTTAACATATAATTATAAATATAGTTATATGTGATTATATATATAGCCACATATATAATTATACTTATATTTATACATGTAGGTATATATATTTGTTCATATAATTTTATATATTTATACTAATAGTTATGTATAGGTGTAGATATAATAAAATATATTTTTATATACTAATATATTAAATGTATATTAAATATATATGTTGTTAATTATATATTTAAATATAGGTATTTATAATATTGTTTTAGTTATACATATAGTCAAAGACAATTATTTATAGTAATATGTTTTTATACCTATAATATATATAGTTAAAAATAAAGTTATATATAGTTAAACATATTGTTATATATATATATATATATAAATACAAGTAGTTAAAAGTAGTTATACATAAATGTATACAAAGTTATAAACAAATATATAGATTTAAATATATGAATACATATTTAGACTTTTTTTTTGAAGCGATGTTTCATTTGGAAAAGGCACATTTTATGTTGGATGAGATGGTCATGAATGGTGCATCATGGAGATGAACAAGTCTAACATCCTTACCCCAATCCACCTGATGGAGAAATCATCGTTATAATGTTTTACATGTTTTATGCAAACTAATGTACTTTTTTTATTCATTTTTGTGCATATAATGGATGAATATCATGTGTTCATGGGATTCTTTTTATGTTTCATTCAAATTTAATTTATAATAAATGATAAAAATAGGATATGAATAATGATTTTTCTTGCTCTCGTATTTCATTACACTTTCCTAAGCAAATCTTCCATGGAATAAGTTTACACCTTTGGTAATTCTCCTATTTTTTATAGCTTTAACCCTTAGGCTCTTTTATGGTTTGAACAACAAGTTTAACAATGACTTCTCTTATCTAACTATTCACTATTTCTTTCTCTACGAAAAATTCTCTTTTTTTAAATTTCTTAAAGTTCTAGTGGTCTGGGTCATTGATATCAAGTTAGAAAGTAAAAATGAAATAATGCGACTTTATTAACCATGATGCATGAATAAATATAACCTATGAGATTGGAGCACCCTGAACACTATGAGTAGCTCATTGACTGAACTATATACAAACTAGAAACATAACTCAACAAAAAAAAACATAATCATATATTATTATTTTTATCCATGATAACTCCTAGGTTAACGCACAATGCTAAAATATCTTCTTTATTCATATCAAAAAATTGTAGATGCTAATTGTTGTTTGGACCAATTTTTCATCTTTTATATATGCCTATACTTGCAAGAATACATCATTGAAAATTAGTGCAATTCATTGATATTTTCAAGTAGGAGGCAGTATGCTTGTTTATGAGTTCATGCACAATGGAAAATTGAAGGAGCATATTTATGGTAACTCAAATCTTATATAAAGTACAATGATATCAACAGAGGTAGTCATTAATGCATGTAACATTGATAGGCCAATTCACCAATGGAGAAAGTATTAACTCAAATCTCATTGGGTGTTTTTTATATGTATCAAAGAAAGTGATTTTCCATGTAGAATCATGTGAGTAAAAACTATATAGTTGTTATGAAAGTGGCCACTACTTTGGTGGTTCCATAACTATTTGACTACTAGCATAAATGTTGAGAGTTAAGTGTGTAATCAAAAATATAATATTTAATTTATTAATATCTAGCATAGATTTTTTATTTTCTATTTTATCACAGGAACTCATTGAGAAATGTATGCCAGCTGCTTCTAAGCCAATTGAAGTTTTATGGATCTTTAGATTACTTTTTGAAGGAAGAAAAGTATGAAATGAAAGAAGTGAATGATGAGATGAAAGAAATGAAGAATGCAATGCAATAGTAGATGAACTATATGAAGTCAAAACTAGCAGCATTGATGTGACAGATAGCACATCAAGTTCCAGAAGAGTACCCGCACAAGAGAGCATGGCACAAATGCACCAGTTAATAATGAGAATGATAATTTAGTTTTAAAAGATTATATACCTATGTTATGTTTTTATTTTAACTATGTAACTTTTGAATCAGAATAATTTATTAACTGATTTTACTTTTTAATAAATATAAATAACAGTTTATATAATATGTTTTTTTTTAATTTAATATAAAAATTAAATATATGTAATCAAAAATCTTTTGTAAAAAATTAAAATTGTGAAAATAGTTTTGGAATGAAAATAGCTAGGGATTTTTCCTTTGCTAATTTAGCTAGCAAATTTTATATATATATTCATTCGAAAAATATTAATTACTACTCTTAATTATAATCGAAATTAGCAAGGAAATAAATATAATTAGTAGAGAATTTCCGTCGTTCAAAAATTTGCTAGGAATTTTTTGTATTGCTAAAATTTTGTGAAAAGCACATTAGCTTGGGATAATTTGCATCGTAAATCTGTTGTTAATCTATTTTAGCGACGGGATAACCCAATAAGCTAGGGAAATTTCTCTTTCTATTTGAGAATTTTTTATACTGTTTATTTATTTCTCTATCAGTCTATATATCTATCTATCTATCAATGTATCTTCTATCTATCTATCTATTTATCCAACTATCTATCTATATAATTATCTATCTGACTGTTTGTATATATGTCTACCTATTTATCTCTCTATCAATGAATCTATCTATCTCTTTGTCTATTTTTGTATCTATCAATCTATCTATATGACTATTTATCAATCTGCATGTCTTTCTATGTCTATCAATCTATCTAACTATTTGTATATCTCTCTATATGTCTAACTATCTAACTATCAGTCAATATATCTAACTATTGATCTATTAATCTCTCTATATGTATATATGTTAATTTCCTATTTTTCTATCATTATATCATTCTACATATCTATTTATCTATTTATCTAGCTATCTACGTGCCTATCTATCTATATGTTTTTCTATCGATCTATATATCATTCTATGTATTTATGTATCTATTTTTCTACATGTCTACTAGTCTACATTTCTACAAGTCAACATATCTATCTATATAGCTATCTATCTATTTATCTATCTATATATCTTTATATATATATATATATATATATATATATATATATATATATATATATCAATCTAATTATAAAGTTATGGATGATTCGGTCTAAATTTTTATCTATCAATTATCAATTTATTTACTTACCTATCTATATATCTTTGTATCTGTCTGTCTGTCTATCTGTCAATCTGTCTGTCTATCAATCTATTATTTAATATGTTTATCTATCTATCTATATATCTAATTATCTATCTATCTATATACCTGTCTCTCTATCTATCTTTCTATGTATATATCTATGCATCTATCTATTTGTTTATCTTTCTATCTATCTATTTGTTTATCTATTTATCTATCTGTCTGTCTATCTCTATCTTTATGTATATAAGTCTATCTGTCTTTCTATCTATCTATCGATCTATCTATATGTATATCTATCTATCTATAATATCTATCTTTCCATTTATCTGTATATATGTCTAGCTATCTATATGTCTATCTGTATATCTATCTATCAGTCTATCTATTTATCTATCTATCTAACTATCTATTTTTCTATCTTTCTATCTATTCGTCTACCTATCTAAATTGTCTAACTTTCTTTTTGTCTTTTTGTCTATATGCCTATTATCTATTTGTGAATTTTTAAATCTATCTATATATCTCTCTACCAATCTAAATATTTGTCTATCTTTCTATCTCTTTATCTATCTATCTGTCTGTGATTCTATCTTTTATCTATCTATCTATCTATATATCTAACTATCTGTCTATCGATATATTTGTTTATCTGTCTATATTTTTATTAGTCTATATGACTATCTATCTGTCTCTCAGTCTATCAGGCTATCTATGTATTTGTTTATCTAACTATCTGTCTATCTGTATATCTATCAATATATATCTCCCTATTTATCTATCTGATATTTGTCAACCAATAAACCTAACTATCTATCTCTTTACTTGTCTATCTCTCTAACTATCTAGTTGTCTACATGTCTATCTTTCAATCTTTCTATCTATATTTATATCTTGTTATCTTTCTGTCTATCTTTCTATCTATCTATCTATCTTACTATCTATCTACTATCTACTATCTATCTATTTGTCTATCTATCTTTTTGTCTATATAATTTTCTATCAATCTATATATCTTTTAATCTATCAATCTATCTATTTATTCATCTATCAATCTATTTATATATCTCTCTGTCAATCTGTCAATCTAAAAAATCTATCTATCTGTTAATCTATCAATCTGTCTATCTGTCTATCTATTTATATTTATATCAATCTATCTGTCATATGACTATCTATGTTTCTTTCTATCTACCATACTGTCTATCTAATTATATTTCAATCTGTCTATCTATCTATCTATCTATCTATCTGTATGTATGTCAATCTATTTGTCTATATATAAATATATAAAAATATAGATAGATAGATATATATATATATATATCTGTCTCTCTATCTATTTCTCTATTTATCTACTTACCTATCTGTCTATCTGTCTATCTATAAATCTATCTATCTATCTATCTATCTCACTATTTATATATCTATGTATTTATGTATCTGTCTATCTATTTATCTGTCTATCTATTTATCTATCTTTCTATCGCTCTATATGTCTATCTATCTATTTGTTTATCTTTATATATAACTATCTTTCTATCAGTCTATTTGTCTACCATTCTATCTCTCTATATGTTTATATATCTATATGACAATCTATATATCTATCTATATATTTATCTATCTATCTGTCTAATTTTCTATTTGACTATCTGTCTATTTGTCTATCTATTCATATGTTTAGTTGTTTATCTGTCTATCTATCTATCTATATTCTATTTGTCTATCTATCTAATGACCTATTTGTTTATTAATCTATCAGTCTATCTATATATCTATCTATTTATCTATTTGTCTATATGTATATTTATCTATCTATATTAATTGTGTCTTTGTTTATTGGCCTATATGTCTATTTATTTTTCTATCTATTTTTCTATCTATCTATCAATCTATTAATCAATCAATCTAACTATCTAAATTTATAATTATCTAATTATCTATCTTTCTATCTATATATATTTATATATATTTATTTTTATCTTTCTACCTAACTATCTAACTTTCTTTCTATCTTACAATCATTCTATCATTCTATTTATCAATCTATTTATTTGTCTAACTATATACTTGTTTACCTATCTACATGTCTATCTGTCTATCAATCTTTATATCTATCTACCTATCTGTCTGTATATCTGCTATCTGTCTATCTGTCTATATTTCTATTTGTATATCTTTCTATTTGTATAGCTATTTATCTATATATTTGTATATATATATATATTTATATATATATATCTATCTATTTGTATATATATATATATATATATATATATCTATCTATATGTCTTTCTATATATCTATCTTTCTATTTGTATGTCTATCTATCTATCTATCCATCTATTTATGTATCTTTATATTTGTCTATCTATCAATCTATCGATTTGTCAATCAATCTATATGTTTATTTGTTTATATATCTATCTATCTATCTGTCTGTCAATATGTCAATATGTCTATATATCTATCTTTCTATATATGTATCTATCTATATGTCTATCTTTATATCGATCTATCTATCTATTTGTCTATCTATCAATCTATAAATTTATAAATTTGCTTATTTGTCTATTTATGTATCTTTCTATATGTATACATGTCTATAAATTATCCATCATTCTATCTATTATCTGTTTAAAAATTTCTCTATATGTATATATATCTATAAATTATCTGTATTTCTATCAGTTGGTCTATTTCTGTATCTATCTATTATCTATCATTCTATATTTCTATTTAACTATATGTCTATCTATATATCAAACTATGTATCTATGTATCTATGTATCTATTTGTCTACATGTCTACCTCTCTAATTGTCTACAAGTCAACCTATCTATCTATAGACCTATTTATCTATCTATCTGTCTGTGTCTATCTATCTATCTATCTATCTATTTTTCTATCTGTATATATATATATATATATATATATATATATATATATATATATATATATATATATATCTATTTATCTATCTTTAAAATAATTCTATATTTATTTGTATATCTATCTATTGATCTATCTATCTATCTGTCTTTCTATCTATTTATCTATTTATTTATCTATCAATCTAACAATCTGTCTATTTGTCTATTAGTGTATTTGTCTATCTATCTACCAGTCTATCTATCTATTGTCTATTTATCTATTATCTATCTATCTGTATATATCATTATGTGTCTATTTATATCTATATATAGGTCTATCTATCTATCACTCTATATATCTATATGACTATCTGTCTAATTTTTTATCTATCTATCTTTATGTTTATCTATCTATTTGTCTAATATGTCTATCTATTTATCTGTCTATTTATCTATCAATATATCAATCAAAAAATCAATATATATATATATATATATATATATATCTATCTAACTATCTATTTATATGTCAATCTATCACACTATCTATCAATAAATCTATCTGTCTGTCGGTCTGTTTATCTACCTATTTATCTCTCTATCTATCTATCTTTCAAAAATCTCAATCTTTCAATCTGCTAATCTATTTATATGACTATCTGTCAATTTGTCAATATATCAATCTATCTATCAGTCTATCTATCTATCTATTTATCTATCATTCGATTTGCCTCTCTATCTATCTTTATATGTTTATATCAATCTATCTTTCTAACTTTATATTTGTCAATCTTTCTGCCTATCTATCTATCTATCAATTTGTGTCTCTTTATATCTGCTAATCTATCTGACTATTTGTCAATCTATATGTCTATCTATGTGTACATCAATCTATTTGTATATTTGTCTACCTATCTATCAATCTATCAATCTATCTATATATCTATCTATTTATCTATTTATAAAGTTATCGATCATTCTGTCTGTAATTCTATCTATCAATTTATATACTTACCTATCATATATCTTTGTATCTATCTATCTTTCTATCTATCTATCTTTCTGTTTGTCTATATGTATGTCTATCAATCTATTATTTTATGTCTATCTATCTATATATCTAATTATCTATCTATATGTCTAACTATTTATCTATATATCTGTCTATCTATCTATCTTTCTGTATCTAACTGTGTATTTATCTATTTGTCTATCTTTCTATCTATCTAGCTATTTATCTATCGATCTGTCCATCTATCTCTATTTTTATGTCTATAAGTCTATATGTCTTTCTATCTATCTGTCATTCTATCTATATGTATATCTATCTATCTATAAAATCTAACTTTCTATTTATTTTTATATAAGTCTATCTGTCTATATGTCTATCTATATATATATATATATGTCTATCAGTATATCTATTTATCTATCTATCTCTCTATCTAGTTTTCTATCAATCTGTCTATCTGTCTACCTATCTAACTTTTCTAACTATCTATTTGTCTTTCTGTCTATATTTCTATTATCTATCTGTGAATTTTTAAATTTATCTATCTATCTCTCTGCCTATCTATAAATCTGTCTATCTCTCTATCTTTTTATCTATTTATCTATCTCTGATTCTATCTTATATCTATCTATCTATCTAACTATCTATCTGTATATTTGTCTATCTATCTATCTTTTTATTAAATTATTTGACAATCTATCTGTATATCTATCTATTAGTCTATTTGTCTACCTATCTAACTATCTATCTGACTATCTATCTATATGTCGATCTATCAATCAATCTATATGTTTATTTTTTATCTTTCTATCTGTCTATCTATCAATATGTCTATATGTCAATATGTTTATCTGTCTATATATCAATCTGTCTATATGTATATCTTTATATCTATCTATCTATCTATTTGTCTATCTATAAATCTATAACTCTATAAATATGATTATTTATGTATATCTCTATATGTATATATCTATAAATTATATATTTGTCTATCATTCTATCTGTATATCTATCTATATATCTATCTATCAATCTTTCTATCATTCTATCAATCAAACTATATGTCTAACTATTTATCATTCTATCATTATGTCTATCTATCTTATGGTCTTTATATCAATATATATATATATATATATATATAATATATATATCTATCTTTCTATCATTATGTATGTCTATCTATCGATCTATTTATATGTTTATCTATCTATCAAATGATTTATCTTTTTATTTCCTATCTATCAATCTTATTATCTAACAATCTATCTCATTATCTATCGATCTATCTATTTATCTATCTGTCTATCTATCTATCTTTCTATCAGTGTATCTATCTATCTATCTGTTTATTTTTTTTTCTTTCTATCTATCTATAATTCTATCTATCTATCTATATAATCAACTTACCTATCAATCTAACATTTTTTCTATCTATCTTTCTATTTATCGAATTATCTATTTGTCTATCTATCTATCTATCTATCTATTTATATATCTATCTTACTATTAGTCTTTGTGTCTAAGTGTCTAGTAGTCTATCTGTTTATCACTATATATATCTATCTATCTATCAATTATCTATTGAACTTTTTTTCAATCTATTTTCTATCTATTTTTATTTCTATTTGTCTCTCTATCATTATGTCTATTTATCAATATTTGTATCTATCTATCTGTCTATCTATGTATATTTATATCTATCTATCTATATATATGTCTTTCTATCTATTTGGCTATCTATCTATCTATTTTTCTATCTTTCTATCATTCTCTGAATCTATCTATCTATCTATCTTTCTTTCTTTCTATCTTTCTATCTTTCTATCTTTTTATCTTTATCTTTTTATCTATCTATCTAGCTATCTATCTATCTATCTATATATTTTTCTATGAATGTATCTATCTAATGATCTATCTTTCTATGTGTCTATCAATATGTCTACCTATTTATCTATCTATCTATCTATCTATGAAGTTCTCTATCTTTCAATCTGTCAATCATTCATTCTATCAATCTGTCTATCTAACTATCAGTCTATTTATTTGTGTATTTGTCTAAATATCTATATTTCTATCTATCTATATGTCAAAATGTTTAATTCATATCTTTCTATCATTCTATCTACTTTTCTATCTATTTTTTCTATTAATTTACTTGCAAATCTTATTATCTATCTATCTAGCTATTTGTCTATCAATCTATCTGTATGTCTATCTATTTATATGTCTATAAGTATAATTATTTATCTATCCATATGTCTATCAATATTATTATATATTTCTCTATTTATCTATCTTTCAATCTGTCTAATAATTTATATATCTATCTGTCTATTGATCTATATATCTGTCTATCTATTTTTCTATCAGTCTATCTACATATCTACCTATCTATTTGTCTATGTATTTATAAGTTTATATGTCTAACTAACTAACTATCTATCTATATTTCTACCTATCTATTTATCTTTCTTTCTATCTCTCTATCTGTTTATATGTCTATCTATCAATCTTTCAATTTGTCAATCTCTCAATCTCTTTTAGTGTCTTTCTATCAATCTGTCTATATATTTATGTCTCTATCTATCTTTTTGTCAATTTGTCTATCTGTCTATCTTTATATCTTTCTATCTATATATTTGCCGATCTGTTTATCTATCTATTTGTATATCTATATATATTGTCATTTATTTACTATATATCTATCTATCTATCTGTCTATATATATATATATATATATATATATATTTGTCTATTTATCTATCTATATATCTATCTATATTTGTCTTTTAGTCCAAATGTTTATCTTTAAATCTACCTATATGTCTATCTATCTATCTTTCTATGTATCTATCTCTTTGTCTATTTATGTATCTACCTATCTATCAACCTATTTACATATCTAACTGTCTATCTATTTATCTGTCAATCTTTATATTTATCTATCTATCTGTCAATCATTCAATATGCCAATCTATCTTTCATTCTATGTGTCTTTCTATCTTTCTATTTATCTAATACTCTATCAATCTATCCGTCTATCTATCATCTTTCTATATGTGTATCTGTCTATCTATCTATCTATCTATTTATTTATCTACAATCTATCTATCTATAAATCAATCAATCAATCTTTCTATTTGTATATCTTTTTATCTATCCGTCTATCTATATGTCCTTCTGTCAATCATTCTATCTGTCAATCTATCAATCTATCAAAATGTATATATGTCTATATGTCTATCTGTCTATCTACCTATATGTCTATCTTTTCTTTCTATCTATCTTTATATATGACTATCTATATATATGTATATCTTTCTTTTTGTCTCTCTATCTAACCATCTATCTATTTTTCTTACTTCCTGTCTAACTAACTAACTATCTATCTATATGACTAACTGACATTCTGACTATATGTCTATCTTTCTATCTATATATATGTCTATTTTCCTATCTTTGTATCTATCTATCTATCTGCCTATCTATCTATATGTCAATCTATCTATCTGTCTAATTAACTATATGTCTATCTGTCTATCAATCAATCTATCTATATATATATAGTACTAATTATCTTTCTCGCTATCTATCTCTTTATTTAATTATATATCTTTTTATCTATCTATCTATCTTTATGCATATATATATATATATATATATATATCTATATATCTATATATCTATCTATGTATCGATCTATCTATCAATTTTTTCTATCTTTTGATCTGTCAATTTATCCCTCTAACAATATGTCAACATTTTTTTCTATCTATCTATCTATATGTATAAAAGTCTATATGTCTATCTATTTATTTCTTTTTCTTTCTAGCTATCTATATGACTATTTGTCTATCTGTCTATATATATATATTTGTCTATCTATCTATCTATCTATCTATCTACCTATTTATTTGTCTATCAATCTTGCTGTCTATATGTTTTTTATCTATCTATCTACTTGTCTACTTGTCTACCTATCAACCTATCTAACTATCTATATGTCTACCTATCTACCTGTCTACATGTATAAATGTCTAACTGTCTACCTATCTACCCATCAAGATATCTACCTATTTACTTGTCTACTTGTCTACCTGTCTATCTATCTACCCTTCTACCTATCTACATGTCTATATGTCTACAATTCTACTTGTATACATCTCTACCTATCTACCTATCTATCTGTCTACCTATCTAACTCTCTAATTGTCTACATATCTATCCATCTGATCTATCTATCTGTCTATCTATCTATCTATCTATTTATCTTTCGATCTATCAATCTTTTTATCAATCTATTTTATCTATGTATGAATCTATTTATCTTTCATATTGTCTATCTAAGTATCATTATATATTTCAATATAGTATATCTTTTTATTAGTCCATCTTTCTATTTGTCTATCTATTTATCTTTCTATCTGTCTATCTATCTATCTTTCTATCTTTCTATCTATTCATTTATCTATCTATCTACTAGTCTATTTGTCTATATTTATTTGACTATCTATCTATCTATTTGTCTATCTATCTATGTATCGATCTTTTTATCTTCCTGTATACTTGTCTATTTTTCTATATATTATCTGTTTATCTATCTATCTATTTATCTAACTATCAATCTATTTGTCAATCTATGTATCAGTCTATTTGACTATCTGCATATCTTTCTATCTGCATATCTATCTATCTATCTATCTGCATATCTATCGATCGATCTATCTATCTATTAGTCTATTAGTATATTTTTCTATCTATCTATTTGTCTATCTAACTATCTGTGTATCTATCTATCTATCTATCTATCATTCTATCAATCCGTCTATGTGTCTATCTATCTGTATCTATCTTTCTATCTATCAATGTGTCTCTATGTCTATCTATCTAATTATATATATATATATATATCTAACTATCTATCTATCTACCTATCTATTTATCTATCTATAATATCTGTCTATCTTTCTATCTATCTGCCTATTTGTTTATTTGTCTATCTATTTATTTGTCTATCAAATAATCAATCAATCAACCAATCTAATGAACTATCTATATATCTATCTATATATCTATTTATCTATCTAATGATCTATTTATCTAATTATCAATCAATCAATCTATCTATCTATCTTTCTTTCTATTTATCTATCTAACATTATATCTATATTTTTACCAATCTACCAATATACCTATCTATCTATCTATCAATATTATGAATATCTATCTATCTATCAATATATATGAATATCTATCTATCTATTTATCTACTTAACTATTTGTCTATTTGTCTATATATCTATCTATCTATATATCTCTCTATCTATCTATCAAACAATCTATCTATCTAATTCTCTATCTATCTAATTCTTAATATATCTATATGAGTATTTATATATCTATCTGTCTATTTATCTATTATTCTAACTATCTAACTATCTATCAATTTATCTATTTATCTATTCATCTATCAACCAATTTATTTGTTTATCTATGAAACAATTTATCAATCTTTCTATCTATCAATCTATCTATTTAAGTATCTGCTAATATATCTATCTATCTATCATTACTTCTATCTATCTATTGATCTATATGACTATCTATCTATATTTCTATCTATCTATCTATCTATCTATTTATCTATTTATCTATATATCTATTTGTCCATATTTTAATTGTCTCTATGTCTATATGTTTATCTATCTATATTCTATCTATTTATCTATATCTATTTGCCTATGAATCAATCAATTAATCAATTTATCTATCTATCAGTGTATCAATCTATATATATATTAGTCTATATGACTATATATTTAGCTATCTATCTATCTAACTATATATTTGTCTATCGATCTATATATCTATCTATATATCTACCTATCTATCTATCTATATGTCTATTAGTCTTTCTGTCTATATGTCTTTTTATCAATTTTTCTATCTATTTATCTATCTATCTATTTATCTATCTATTTGTTTATCTATCTTTCTGTCTATCAATCTATCTATGTATTTGTCTATTTGTATATCTATATATCTATTAATTTTCCTATCTATCTGTATATATGCATTTCTACCATTCTATGTATCTATCTATCTATGTATCTTTTTATATAAGTAACTATCTATCTGTCTATCTATCTATATATCTATTTGTCTATCTATATTTATGTCTATATGTCGATCTATCTATCAGTTTATTAGTCTATTAGTCGACTTGTCTATAAATCTTTCTTTCTGTCTATCTATCTATCTGCCTATCTTTCTATCTATCTATTTGTCTATTTCTCAATCTATCAATTTTTCAATCTAGTAATTTATCAATTTGTCTATCTATCTATCTATCTATCTAACTGTCGATATATCTATTATCTATATATCTAACTATTTATCTATTTATATACTTGTCTATCTGTCTAGCTGTCTATCTTTCTATCTATCCATCTGTCTATCTATCTGTCTGTCTGTCTGCCTATCTATATGTCTACCTATCTACCTATATATCTATTTATCAACCTACATATCTATCAACCTACATATCTATCAACCTACATATCTACCAATCTATCTACGTATCTATCTACCTATCTATCTATCTATCAATCTGTCTGTCTAACTATCTATTGATTTATTAGTCTGTCTATTTATCAATTTGTCTATCTTTTATTTGTCAATCTATATATCTGACTATCTATAAACCTATCTATATATCTATATGTTTATATATCTTCCTATCTATCCATATAACTTTCTTTTAGTCTATTGTTTATCTATCTATCTATCTATCTATCTGTCTATAGGTTTATCTATATATCTTTCCATCATTCTATCATTCTATCTATCTATATATCTATGTATCTATCTATCTATCTATTTATCTCTCTATCTATCTTATCATATGTCAATTTTTCATTGATTTTATCTTTTTATATGTCTATCTTTCTATCTATCAAACTATTTGTCAAACTGAATAACTATCTATCTATCTACATATCTATTTATCTGTCAATATGTTTATTTATCTATTTGTCAATATGTCTATTTTTCTATCTATCTATCATTCTATCTATATATCTATTTAATTGTCTATTTTCCTATCTGTCTATTTATCTATATATCTATAATATTTGTCTTTTTATCTATTTGTCTATCTGTCTATCTATATATCTATCAAACAACCAATTTTCTATCTAGCTATCTATCTATTTATTTATTTATCAATCTATATATTTATATATATCTATATATTTATCTATTTATCAATCAATTTATTTATCTTTTTATTTATCATCTATCTATCTACTATCTATCAATCTCCATTTTTATTTATCTATTTATCTATTTGTTTATTTGTCTATTTATCTATATATCTCTCTTTCTTTCTATTTAACTAACTAACTATCTGTCTATCTTTCTATCTGTCTATCTATGTATTTCTTTATATATCTATCTGTCTATCATTGTATCCATCTATCTATTTATTTATCAATCTTTATACTTGTCTATCTATCTATCTATCTAGCTATGTATATTTATATCTGCCTAAAATCTATATATATATTTATCTAACTATCTATATATTTGTCTACCGATCTTTTTATCAATCTATCTACTTATCTATCTATCTATCTATAAATAAATCTATCTATGTATCTATCTAACTTTCTATCAATCTGTCTACCTATCTATCTATCTATCTATCTTTTTTCTATCTTTATATATGTCTATTTATCTATCTTTCTCTATTTATTTGTCTATATTTCTATCTCTCAATCAATCAATCTGTCTATCTATAAATATGTCTATCTATCTAATTGTATATCTGTTTATATTTCTATCTATCTTTCTTTTTATTTATCTGACTATCTAAAATTTACTCTATCTAATTGTATATGTATCTATTTTTATATATATCTTTTTGTATATCTGCCTATTTGTACGATTTTTCTATCTATCTATCTATCTATTTGTAATATTTGTCTATCTGTCTATATATCTATCTATCTATCTATCTCTTTATCTATTAATCTATCAATCAATCTATAAATAAATCTATCAATCAATCAACAAAGCTAACTATCCATCTATCTATCTATATATCTTTCTAATTATGATTTTATATATTTAGTTATCAATCAATCTATCTATCTATCTATATATTTGTCTATCTATCTATCTACCTATCTACCTACATACATATCTATCTACCTACATATCTATCTATCTATTTATCTACTTTTCTATCTATTTATATATATATATATCTATTAATATATCTATCAATTTATCTTCTTATTCATGTCTATATATCTATCATTTACTCTATCTTTCAATCTATCAATCTAACTTTCTACATATATGTCAATCTATCTATCTATCTCTGTCTATTTATGTATCTATCTATTTATATGTCTATTTGTCTATTTTTCTATCATTCTATCTCTCTATTTGTCTATCTTTTTAAATATTTATATATCTATATATTTATCTATCTATCTTACTATCATTCTATCATTCTATTTTTCTATCTTTTTGTTTATATATTTATCTACTTGCCTATCTATCTATCTATCTAAATACCTATCTGTCTATCTATCTATCTATCTATAAATCATTCTTTCTATCTATATATGAGTCTATCCATTTATCAATCAATTTGTCTATATGTCTATTTGTTTATTTGTGTATATGTCTATATGTCTATATGTCTATATGTATATTTATCTACCTTTCTATCTATATAACTATCTATCTATCTATCTATCTATCTATCTATATGTCTATCTGACTACCTATCTAACAATCTATGTCTATTTGTCTAGATGTCTTTCTATCTATCTGTTTGTCTGTCAATCTGTATATCTGTCTATCTATCAAATGGTCTATATGTCTATTTGTGTTTCTATCTATATTTATATCTATCTCTTTATCTGTCTATCTATCAATCTATGTATGTTCTATGTTACAATCTTTTTATTTGTTTATCTATCTATCTATCTATCAGCTATTAGTCTATTAGACTAACTATCTTTCTATCTATCTCTCTATCTGTCTATATCACTATTTTTCTCTCTATCTATCTATATCTATATATTTGTCTTTTTATTTATTTATCAATCTCTCTATCTATATATATGTCTAGTTAACTATCTGTCTTTCTATTTGTCTATTTGTCAATCAATCTGTCTATTTGTATATCTATCTATTAGTCTATTTATCTATCTATCTATCTATCTATATATCAATCAATCTTTCTATCTATGTATCTATCTTTCTATCAATTTATCTATTTATATATCAATATATCTATTGAGACATCTATCTTTCTCACTACCTATCTAATTATCCATATATTTTTCTATTTATCTATTTATCTTTCTAACTCTTTATCTATCTTATAATTTCTCTAGTTATCTATTTATTTATCTACCTATTTATCTATCTTTCTAATTTCTATCAATTTGTTATCTTTTTAAGTGTCAATTGATCTATCTGACAATATCTCAATTAGTCTATTTATCTATCAATTTTTTTTGTCTATTTATTTATTTCTCTATATGTTTATCATAATATCCATAAAAATATCTATCTATTTGTCTATCTTTTTAATTATCTATATGTCTATTTCTTTTTCTATATATATGTATATCATTCTATCATTCTATCAACTTTATTTCTTTTTATCAATCTATATACATGACTATCTATCTATCTTTGTATCTATCATTATATCTGCATATCTATCGATATATTTTACGATCAATCTATCTATATAACTATCTATCTACCAATAAATCAATCTATATATCAATCTAACTAAATATCTATCTATCTATTTTTTTATCTATCTATCTATCTATCTCTCTATTTGTCAATCTATATATCTATCAATCTATATGTCAATCTGTCTATTTGTCTATATGTCTATATGTTTATCTATCAATATGATCATCGGTCAATCAATCAATCAATCAATCTGTCTCCTCTTTTGCCTCTTCTGTTATCCAATTGCTGCATCTTTTTTTTTTGCTTTTTTTACTATTCTTTCTCTTGGGTGCTTTCAAAGCCCAAGAACCGTTGGCACCCTTGGCTTGGTTATAAATTTTTTTTATTCTATCTACATCATTCATGCCTTGCAAGTTCAACCAAGGTCCCATCTTCATTCAAGTAATCAAGGATATTGTCACCATCTTTTGGGAACAAGAATCTTGTGTTGGGAGGCAAGTGGGTTTATATATATCTTGGGCTTGCATGATCTTTACCTCCCATGCTCCTACTGCCAAACAATCCTTTTGAAGACAGAACATCAACGTTGTTGCTGCCAACAAAATTTTGTGCCATACCCATGATGGTACTATAAATGCTCTATTCACCATTGTGATAAACAGTGATATTCATCACTGTACCTCCCAACTAGACTAGTTTTTCTTCTTTGAGTATGTTCTTCTTGAAACAAACAAAGGATCTTTCTTTGAACTGACTTTAGGCCATCGGCCATGGAGGGTATGGATCATTGAAAATCAAGCATGAAAAATAGAAAAAGCTCCTTGTTGATGAAGTCTCTGTATCTTATAAACAACCCCTTATGATTAAGGTATTTTCCCAGCTCAAAGTGTTGAAACCATGTTTTTCTTGCTGAAGGCAAGCTCTATCACATCCATTTCATGTTCATCTATCCATATAAAATCCTTCTTGTGTCTTTGTAGCTGCATGAAATACCCCCCCCCCCCCACTATTTATGCATGTTCCTAGCTTGTAGTACTTTATCATCCAACCCTTTGCATTACCTCCCAAGCTTTCTATCCATGACTTGTACTCGGGCATGGTTTAGACGGGTACAACTCTTCCACTTGTATGCATTTCCTTCATGATTAGGGTGATAAACTCAAATAAGAATCATTAAACTAAGTAAAGACGACCATAAACAATGAATAAAATCGATCACGAAACCTTTAATGTCTGAGCCATCATGATCCTGATCTGCCATTATCATGAGTTTACCTTATCTCAATGCATTGACACTATCATATTGCTTATGCTATTGCAACCCAAGAATCTATTTGATGTTTTCAATTTCTCTATATCTCAACTTAGACATCTATCAGCCATCCTTCGCATCAGCGTCAATCACTTCTTTGGAAGGAATTGAGGATAGAAACAAAGAATTCACCCACGTTGCAGGTGAATTCAAAAGATATACCTAGTTGATGGAATCAGTAAAGAGAAACATTGTCGGACTGGAAGCCAAAATATTTCACGAGCTCTATATTTTATGTACATTGGATTTTTTTATGTGTTTTCTGATCCTTTTTGTTCAAAACCAAAATGCATCATGAGTTTTAAATATGATGTTCGATTATGGTATCATGGAAGTTCAATAAACTAAAAGATTTTCATTTGAATAATGATGATTTCTTCATCGAAATTATGTATGGGTCAATTCTGAAGCTGATGCATTAAATAATTAAATATAGGCTTCATTCTCAAGATGTTCCATATGACTCCAGTAGTGGTTAGCAATCTATTACTAGATTTTCTCTATATGATAATTCCAACAGCTACTGGAAAAATATTTTTTTTCTTCCATGTTGTAAAACAATCTGTTGGCTATTCAATATTTGTTTTATGGATGAAATTTTGCAGAATGATGAGTAAATGCTATATATGTACTAAAAATTCCACAATTCTCTCAATTAGTATACCTTATTCATATTAGTAAATGCTATATAAGTGATGATCATGTCTATAATTTTTTCTTAATTAATAAGTTGTTATCCTTTTTATCATTTAAGTTTGAATTGATCTATAAGAAGAAAATGAAAGAAGTGAATGATGAGTTGAAAGAAATGAATAATGCAATGCAATATCAGATAACTTATATGCAGACAGTTAGTAGCCATGACAAGATTAATAACATACTGATTCTAGCAGAGTACCCACGAAGGGGAGCCTTGCACAAATGCACAAACTAATGATGAAGATGATTTAGTTTGAAATGATTATACATCTATGTTATGTTTTTGTTTTAACGATGTAACTTTTGTATCATAATTATTTTTGATCTATGTCTATTATTAAAATAGAAAAAACAATAAATATTAAAAGTGGGACCTCTGTTATTGTGCTAGTGCTGCATCCCCGACCTCTTAATATTTCATTTCCTGCACTTACATGAAAATATTAAAATACAAAAAACATTTGGTTATACAAATAGATTATTAAAAAACAAATTACATATACAGCATCTATGTCTATCTATTTGTCTTCAGTCTATTTATCTATTTATCTATTGGTTTATCTAACTATCTAATTATTTGTATATATATCTCAATCTATCTATCTATCTTTCTATCTCTCTATTTATCTATATGTCTATCAATCTATCTATCATTTTATCTATCTATCATTTTATCTATATATCAATCTATCTATTTTTTTCATCTATATTTCTATCTTTCTATTTATTTACCTATCTATGTATCTATCTATTTATTGGTTTATTTATATGTCTATCTATCTATGTATCTATCTATCTTTCAACCCTAATTTTTTGTTGATATTTTTGTCAATCTATCTATCTATTTGTCTATCTATCTATGTGTCTATCAATCTGTCTAATCTATCAATCAATCAATCTATATATCTGTCTATCTATCTGTATATCAATCTGTCTATCTATATTTTATCTATCAATCTATTATTTTGTTTATCTATTTGTTTGTCTATATGTTAATTTATATGTCTATCTATCTGTCTATTTATATGTTTGTCTATTGATCTGTCTAACTATTTGTCTATCTTTCTGTATATCTAATTATCTATCTATGTATCTGTTCGTCTATCTATGTGTCTGTCTATCCATCTGTTATTTTTCTATATATCTGTCTATGTATTTATGTGTCTATTTGTGTGTCTATATGTATGTTTGTCTATCTGTCTATTTAGTTATCTAATTAACTAGCTATCTATCTAGCAGTCTGAATATTTGTGTGTCTATCTATCCTTTATCTGTTTGTCTATTTATTTATCAATCTATATGTCTATCTATTTGTCTATCTATGTCTCTATCTATCTGTCTATCTATCTGTCTATCTATCTGTCTATCATACTATCTATCTATTTATCAATCTATTTGTGTCTCAATCCATCTATTTGTCTATCTATCTATCTATTTGTTTATTGATTTGACTATATAACTTTCTATCTATTTATCAATCAATTAATAAATCAATTTATCTATCTATCTATAAATCTATCTATCTATTTATTTATCTATCTATCAATATAAGTATTTTTCTATCTATCTATCTATATATCTATCTATCTATATATTTATCTATCTATATGTTTATCTATCTATCTATCTAGTTGTCTATCTATCTGTTTATCTATCTATATATTTGTCTGTCTATATATTTATCTATCTATTTGTTAATAGATTCATTTATTTATGTGTATATCTATCTATCTATCTGTTTGTCCTTTTTATCGGTCTATATATGTATCTATTTATGTATTTATTTTTTTATCTGTATCTATCTAACTATATATCTATCTATTTCTTTATTCATCTATCTATATATCTATATATCTCTCTATCTATCTAATTGTGTGTATGTCTGTCTATCTATATATCAATCTGTTTATTAATCTATCTATCTATTTATCTATTTATTTGTCGATATATCTCAAATCTATTTGTCTATCTTTTTTTCTATCTATCAATCTATCTATATAACTAATTATATATCTATCTATTTGTCTATCAGGCTTTTTATCAATCTTTCTATATATTTGTATATCTCTTGGTTCATTTGTCTAACTATAAGGCTATCTTTCTATCTATCAATATGTCTATCTATCTGTCTTACTATCTTTCTCTTAATCTTTCTATCTATCTTTCAATCTATTTATCAATCTATCTATAAATATTTCTATCAATCAATCTATCTATTTGTCTATGAATCAATTTATCTAAATATCTATCTGTCTATCAATATGTCTATTTATCTATCTGTCTGTCTGTCTATTAATCAATCAATGAATAAATATATCTATTTATCAATCAATCAATCTATCTTTCTTTATGTCTATCAATATGTCTGAATATTTGTATGTCAATCTATCTTTTTTTCTTCTTTTCTGTCTGTTTATCTATCTTTCTATCTAGACATCTTTCTGTATAACTATCTATTTTCTCTCTATATGTCTCTATGTCTATATGTCTATATGTCTATCTATCTGTCTATAAATATTTTTGTCTGCATATCAGTCAGTCTATAAGTTAGTCTATCAATCAATAAATCTATCTATCTATCTATCAATATATCTGGTAATCTATCTGTCTATCTATCTTTCTATTTCTCTATCTGTCTATATATCTTTCTATGTTTTTTTAAAGTTTGTTTTATTCATTATATAACCCTCTCTTTTAGAGGAGGAATACCATTGTTTACATGCTAATTTCTACCCATTTCCCATTTACATCCATTCATAAACTTTAACATACAATATTTAAAGTAAAATTAAAACTATCAAGTGCCATGAATAACTGTTTCTAATGCACTTTTCTTTCTCTCTATGAAGTTTCTTAGTGATAAAATTTCTATTTCCATTAAACTTATGCCATTAAATCTTTATGCTTTGTGTTTCCGGTTTGCTAGCTACCATTCCTATTCATTTAGCTCTACTAATCTTCTAGTCCATTTGATTCTCTGAGCTTTTTGTGCTTCCATATGCTTGTTCTGTTCTGATTTCTTCCTAGTAGTTTTGTGACCCCTGCAGCCTTTTTTAGGATATCTTCCAACACTTCTGCCAGCATGCTGTCCTCCTAGATACTTATTACATACACTTATAATTGACACTTTTACACACTGACTTTTACAGACACTTATATTGCTTAACATTATTTATAGACACTTGTAACTCTTATTAATCTTGTCGACACTTCTAGATAACAGATACTCATATATCTTTCTATGTTTCTATTTGCTATATGTCTATCTATCTTTCTATTTATCTATCTATCTATCTTTATATGTATTAGTTTGTCTATCTATTTATCTATTTATCTGTCTATCTATCTATCTTTCTATGTATCTATCTATCTACCTATCTATCTATCTATCTAACTCTCTATCTATTTTTCTATATATCTATCTTTTTGTCTAGCTATCTATCAAACTATATTTCTATATATATATATATATATCTATCTTTATGTTTATTTATCTGTCAATCTATCTATTTGTCTAATAAATGGTCTAATAATCTATCTATCAATATATCTATCAATCTATCTATCTATTTGTCTATGTGTTTTTCTATCTATCTATCTATTTATCTATCTTTCTATCTATTAATTTGTTTATGTATCTATCTATCCATCTGTCTATTTATCAATCTTTCTTTTTGTCTATCAATTAGTCTATCAATCTATTTATCAATAAATCTATCTACCAATCTATCATTTTATCTAACTATTTATCGATCACCATATCTATAAATTTATCTTCTTATTAATCTTTATATCAATCTAACTATCAATTTGTTTAATTATTTCTCTATCTATGTATCTGTTGATCTATTTGTCTATTTGTATGTCTAGATGACTATCTATCTTTCTATTTATCTAAATACCTATCTATTTGTTATCTATCTTTCTATATGTTAATCTATCTGTCTATCAATCTATCTATCATTCATTTTTTCTATTCATCTATCTATCTATATTTTTTTATCAATCTATTTATCAATCTATCTATTATATATATCTATTAATCTACCTATCAATTTGTCTATCTAAATATCTATCTAAATATCTATCTTTCTATCAATCTACATTTATATCTTTCTATATCTATTACTATTTTTCTTTTTGTCTATCTATTTGTATATCTATCTATTTATCTATCTATTTGTCTAATTGCCTATCTATCTACAATATGTCTATGTGTCTATCTATCTATCTTTCTATCGACCTATTTATCAATCTTTCTATCTATTTATATATATGTTTACATATCTATTTGTCTATTTATTTGTCTATCTATCTATCCATCCATCTTTTTGTCTATCTCTGCATCTGTCTGATTATCTATTGTATATCTATTTTTCTATTTGTTATCTCTATTTGTATGTATATCTATCTATTTATCTACATATCTATCTATTTTTCTATCTATGTTTCTATCAATAAATCTATTTGTCTATCTATCTATTTATCTATCAATCTATTTGTCTGTCTATATGTATGTCTCCCTATTTGTTTGTCTCTCTTTTTATCTGTATATCTATATGCATATTTTTTTGTCAATCTATCAATCTATCTAATTGTATATCTATCTATATGTATATATTTTCTATCAATCTTTATATCAATCAATCTAATTTAGCAAAAAAATTTGCTGTACATATTCATTCAAAAATTATTAATTAATATTCTTAATTTCTTAAAAAGTACCAAGGAAAAAAATATAATTAGCTAGGGAATTTTCATCGTTAAAAAATTTGCAGTAGAATTATTATTCTCATTAATATTTTGAGACGAGGACTTTAGCTTGAGATAATATCCATAATTAGTCTATCATTATTATATTTTAATGATAGAAAATCTCACATAACTAGGAAATTTCACTAGCTATTTGGGCTTTTATTTTAGTATGTGATAATGTATATATCTATATATCTGTCAATCTATTTTTCTGTGTATTTGTCAATCTATTTGTCTTTCTATCTATTTGACTATCTGTCTGTTTATCTATCTCTTTCTCTAGCTATCTATATATCTTTTACTCTAACTATCTATCAATTAATCTATCTATTTATCTATCTATGTATATATCTATCTATCTATCTATCTATTTTTCTATCTATTTGACTAAATATCTATCTATCTATCTACCAATATATCTATCTAGCTATCTATATATTTATATATTTGTCTATCTATCTGTCTATATGGCTGACTATCTTTCTATAAATATGTCTGTGTATCTATATGTACATTTGTCTGTCTATACATATGTCTATCTATCTGTCTATATATATATATATGTCTATATTTTTGTCTATCTATTTATTTGTCTATTTGTCTATAATTGTGTCTGTCAATCTGTCTATTTATTTATCGGTCTATATGTCTATCTATCTGTGTATATATCTGTATATCTATCTGTGTGTCTACATGTCTTGCTATCTGTCTGTCTATCAGTGTGTCTATCTTTCTGTATATCTATCTATTTATTTATTTTTCTATCTATCTATCTATATCTATGTATATCTATTTTTCATCAGTCTATTTATCTATTTATTAATTTGTTTATCTAACAATCTTTCTATTTCTATATTTATCTATATATCTTTCTTTCTATCTCTCTATTTATCTATATGTCTATAAATTTATCTATTCTTTATCTATTTATTTATTTGTCTATATATATTTCTATATTTCTATCTATCTACATGTCTATGTATCTATCTATTTATTGGTCTATCTATATGTCTATCGATATGTCTATCTATCTATCTATCTTTTTATATGTCTATCAATTTGTGTATCAATCTATCTATCAATTTATCTATCAATATGTATATCAATATGTCTATCTTTTATTTTCAATCTATTATTTTTCTATCTCTATATCTTTCTACTTGTTTGTCTATATGTTTATCTATATGTTTATCCATTTATCTATCTATATGTTTGTCTATTGATCTATCTAACCATTGGTCTATCTATCTGTATATCAATCTATCTATCTATCTGTCTGTCTGTCTGTGTGTCTCTTTGTCTATTTATTTATCTATCTATATATTTGTATATATATTTGTGTGTTTATCTATATATCTATATATCTATCTATATGTATGTCTATCTATCTTTCTATTTGGTTATCTATTTAACTATCTATCTTTCTATCATTCTAAATATTTGTG